>JAHHFK020004686.1:0-62412 GCA_024533555.2 Aedes koreicus
ATCCTTACCTTTCACATCAAAATCAAGCTACGCCGGACAAGTTACGATAATACCCCAAGAGGTATTTGAGTGACTACGATGGGAGACCAGCCCATGGCTGAAAATCTCGATAATTAAGAAACAAACAGAATAACCACCTGCACAATCGCGTTGCATCAGGAAAGGCAGCAGATGTTGTTTTTTTCCTAGACACTCGTTCAGGCAAATTTCCTGGTTGACGGTCCGAGTTGTAACGAAAATGTTACTTTTTAAATCACAGGTTAAGATTGCCTGCCTTGGTAAATATTTCGTAGTAAACTTCTGCAATTTCATATGCTTGAATTTGTGCCACCTTCACCAGCATACAGGATCTTGTATTGGCCTATTTGTTTTGTTTATCTTCGCGATTTGGAGTCATCAAAGTCAGCTCGGTTTGTTTTTTGCTGGATGTATAGTTGTAGACGACACTCCCAGCTTTTTTGTGACATCTCGGATGAAGAGGTTTGGGTTCCGCTTATGTCGTCTTCCTGCAGCTTCCTATTTCAATTTCCTCCCGATCTTAATTTCGTGGCTGTCAACATAATTTCCCCAACCTTTTTATTACGGTT
Source organism: Aedes koreicus (assembly GCA_024533555.2). Lineage (NCBI taxonomy): Eukaryota > Metazoa > Arthropoda > Insecta > Diptera > Culicidae > Aedes > Aedes koreicus. The sequence continues at coordinate 588 of JAHHFK020004686.1, forward strand.
GATCAATTGTTGTTCTTCCTTGGCCCCCATTTCCATAACTGAAGAGAAAATTTAAAATAAAAACGAAAGGGTGAGTTATATCAGTGACATAACTGCAAAGTTGACGTAGGACTGCTTGTTGATGTGAAGAAATTGATGTCATCGAATTGATAAATTTCTATTATATTTTATTCAGTCTAAAGAACCATGAAACCCTATGCTATTGGTGTGTGAGGTTCTGGTTCTTCTTCCGCTATTGGTTCTCCACGAAAATGTATAGAAATTGCAGTTCGGCTCGAATTAACTGTTAATGATAGTTTGTTTGTTGAATGTCCAACGTCCTTGCTAGTGTTAAATGGGTCCTGTGTTTACGGAGGGAACATGGTTCGCGATTAAAATGTTCTTATCAGTCTTCTTGGGCTGCAGGACGGCCTGAGTGTTTGGCAGCACGTAATATTACGATAAAAATAGGCATTTACACCATCTTCAACTGTAGATTGTACAGACTGAACAATGAACATACACCCAAAAGTTGAGAAGGTGGCAAAAAATGCAATTGCAGTTCTTGCTATCATATCTTGAGAAATCCGCATGATTCAGAATAGGCAATTTTGCCCATTTTGATCCACAAAGCGTTTTATGGTACAAATGAAGCTATGCACGTGTGTGCAATCGACTCGCAGGCACAAATAGCTCGAAACAAATGTATCGCTGTAGTGTCCTTATTGAATCATCATCAACATATCAATATACAATATGGATGAGTCGATAGCACAAAATGGTGCCACGCTATTGGTCACTGTTGTAATGCCGCCGCCGCTGTACCCTGAATTCTTCGCAAGCAAACCACATGTAAGGTTTCTATTATAGACTGTTCCAGAAAGTATAAGCACACTTTCAAAATAACAAAAAAGTCATGTTTTTTTTAGTTTTAATAATTTTATTTGGCAAATCATATTTGTATTTGTGTTTTATATGATATTTTACTTTACTTTAATCATAATCTTTAATCATAGCCAAGACTAGTAACTTTTCCTCGAACATGACCCAATAAGCTTCTGCACAGTGGTACTTCCCACCATTTTGACCACTTTTGGCCAATCTTTTTTAAATTTTTGGATGTCGTCCGCTGTTTTCTTGAATTTTCGAAGCTTTGCTTTGGTTAAAGCCCAAAAAATCTCGATTGGCCGTTCGGCGGATTCATATCTTTCGGCACGAAACATACATTTTGACTTTTGTATCATTCTAAAGTGTCCTTTGCGTAATTACATGACGCCAAATCAGGCCAAAACACTACTTGACCATCGGGCTGCCTGATCATCGGAAATAATCGCTTCTGGAGACATTCCTTAACGTATTTCTGAATGTTCATCGTCTCCGTTGTGATGTACGGACTAGATGTTTTACCACACTTGCATATTGCCTGCCAAATCATAACCTTCTTACCGAATTTTTCGGTTAAAATTGCCTTCTCCGTTTCGGGGATGTCTTTGTCTTCGCTTACAGAATAGAATTGTGGTCCGGGAAGCGTTTTGTAATCTAGTTTCACATACGTTTCATCGTCCACTATTATACACCCAGAATTTCTACACAATAACGAGAGTAGAGTGTGCAGGCCCGTGGTTTCACAGGCGCGGGATGTTTTGGGTTTCTTTTGGGTTTTTTTCTGCTTCCGGTATGTTTTTAAGCCCAAGTCTTTCTTTGGCACGCATGACGTTACTCCCGAACCACTCTTCGGCGCATCTTCAAACGTACACTGTTCTCTATATTTTCGAATCGCAGATCGTACCGCTCCGACGCTTACACCCTCTTTCTTGGCCAATTTTCTCAAGGAGAGTCCGCTCACAGTGCACCATTTGTGCACGATACTTTTTCGTTGTTCCGGAGTAAGACCGCGCATTTTGATAGGTAACACAAAACTGAGCACTTTTTTGATGCTATGTCATTCAGAAATGTGCAAACAAAAGGACGCAGGCAAAACATGTTGAAATATTTCATTATATTCAAAGTGACCGTTAAAATAAGGTGTGCTTATACTTTCTGGAACAGTCGTTACAATGTTCTTAGTTTGTCAAAGTGGCTGAATGGTGGCCATCAAGGGCCGCCAAGTTGACAGCCACGGTTCAAATCTCGGTCTCAAAATTTCGCATTTTATTTTTGTAAGTCATCTGACTTTCGGGCTCCCATCTCTTACTCAACCACTGCGCACAACCTCACGCACATATTTAATTTTTCAAAGCGAATTACTGTGTTGCTTTTTTGCCCACAACCAATGTTGGATTTTTCCTCCAACTTACGATCCACTGCACGAAATGGAACAAAATCATGCGAAATTATAATACAATCTTGCTTTTTTATGTTGGGTGTAGAGCGAATTACGAACAACTTAACCTAACACCCAGTGGACCAGTTTGGACATTTTCGTTTTGCGAAAAGTTCCACAGGCTGGAGCGGGAATCGAAACCTCAACTTCATGGCAACCGCTTGAACGACGGGCGACGCCGCTAACCACTTGACCACGAAGATGATGTGGGCGATTGATTTGGCCATTTTTAAGCAACGCCATGTTGATCCGGTGCGTGGTACTGAAAATTTCGATGAGCTCAAAAGAAAATTCAATCAAACAGCTCTTTAGCTGGCAACTTGATTTGATCGTCCTGGATTTTAGTTGATAACATGGTTCGCGATTGAAATTTTCTTCAGTCTTCTTGGGCTGCAGGACACCACTCTGTGAAATAGTCACACCGGAGAAAAGTTTGTTCAGCTCCTCGTCGTTGCGGATAGGTAGCTGCAGGTGACGTGGATGATTCTTCTTGTGTTCACGGGCGGCGTTTTCTACCAACGTGCTCCGCAAACACGTCTGTCTGTCGCATGCGGATGCACAGCGAGAACTGATGATTGGTCGGTCGTCCCCACATGTTTGATAATCGCTGGCACGGTATGAACCAATCAGATCGAGGCTGATCGATTTGATGTTCTACCTTGCAAATGAACTACTTATCGTGAAATTTCTGTGGGTCAGAGAGGAGATATTATCGTTCAAAGTCTCCAAACCCGCGTAACGTTTGCGATTTCAGAAATTTTAGAACGGCGCCCCTAAACAGGAATAGAAAAGAGAGACGTAAGTCCTACGTCAAAATAGCGACATCCAAACACCTGCAAAATGAGGGGTGTTGAGGTTTTTAAATGCTCAATAAAAGGAAATGTATCAAGTTTAAATCTACCAAATTTTGATTGAAGCACTCTTTATTCTTATTTAATGCTGTTGGTACTTTTTGTAAATATGTTCAATCGAGCTGATTTCTCGGCTATCGGTCATCTAATAAAGCTTAGTGACCTGATTCCTTCCTACATTAAATTTACTAACTTATTACATCAACAGTACCGTCCAACCAGTCTTGAGTGGGCCAATCAGCTCACTATCACAGTCGTTTATTCAACCTGCAAACAATATGAAAATTGCAATAAAAGTGATCCTCTGTGTGTGGCACAACGTCGGAAAATAATACCCCATAGTGATGGAGCGAGAGAACAAACTAAAAAATAGCGAACAACATTATACACACAATGCAACAAACCCACCACAACCAGATTTCCCCCCCGCCGAGGTGAGGACGTTCTTGGTGAGACTCCAAACGCGCAAAACTAGCTCGGTTTCCCTTTCTGGTTTTAATTTATTCATGTTCAATCCCTATTTCACACTCTCCCACTCTATATTCCATTCACACGCTTAGATCCTCACTCGCGTCGATCACAAAACAGGTTCCGTGCAGCTATAGCTTTCCCTATACATCCTGTACCTATATAGATTTTTTTATTAATACTAGCCACTAGTTTGCAATAGTGCACCTTCCCTATAGTAGTTGCTGTGCAGAGTGAATTCGACAGTCCGCTGGCCGCCGATTAAATTAGCACGCTCGGGTTGAACAGCCGGCTAGTTATGGCCAGCAGCAGAGCCAGTAGGGTGGTCATCAGCGAGATCGGCACTAGCTGGGCACGTGTCGAATGCGAGCTGAAATAATCCCGGCATTTTCCGTTTTCCGGCGTGTAATCAACGCAGTGCATCTGTTGGGTGAGAAAAAAAACTAGATTGAAAGGACGGTGGTAGTTTTCGAGATAAAAAAAAACACATGGTAAGTTTGGCTCTGTTGGGCTCATGTGGAATATTGCATTTTGAATGGAACCATTTTGGACGGCGGCCGTCAGCTGGCATAAGAGATCGTTTTTCGTTCGAATCGAGAGAACAATGACACGATTTTCGGCACGGGTCATTTGCGTGAATTTGAAAATTAGTTTCAAATATTAACGAATTGGCGTATAATTAGCGAGTTTGCACTAGGAGCCGTAAGCTTCTTATGCGTTTGCTGATGGCTGCAATGCGAGTTGAAGGAGAGGCTATTAATTCGGCATTTTGTGGTGGGTTGAGGTGGTGGTGATGGGAAGCTTGCCGTTTTTGAAGGGATACTCGTGAGCTGGGTTAACAAGTACAACTTACCCTCATCAGCGTGTTGGACATTTTGTCGAGGAATCTTCGAGTGAACAGCGCCGTTTCGTCTCCACACGCGTGACGGACCGTGAACTCGGAACATTGCATGTACTTGTGGAACGCACTGTGGAGAGAAGATTGAGATGTTGATGAGTCAAATGTTTACAGGAGTTACTGCTCAATATTTTGTTCGGTTTGTTTGATTGTTTTACTTCTTGTTAACTTATATTCTCCCAGAGCCAATCTTGTGATTAACACTGGTAATCAGCGATGAGCGTTATGTAGCTAAATGAACAAAAAATATTGTGACAAATCTGCAACAGCCGTTCTTGACGAAAACCAATTTTCGATTATATCAGCTGAAGAATCGGACTCTGACTCATCTGATGTAGACGATTCTACGGTGGTACACGCACCCGGATCTTCAAAAAGGAAACGTTCCTCTCCGAAAGTGCGCCGTAAGAAAACAAAAGTCACCTCCACAAGATTGAAAAATGTTCAGGCTAATGGGGAGCAAATTACAAAACCAAAGGCTCCTATTGCTCCAACATTGTGGCATTCATTTTAGTCATGTTCAATATTCAAGACCCTCTTAGAAGCTTAGTTTCTGCCTTGCTTCCGACATTAGAATCATACCTTAAGCAATTGACTATTTCATGGCCCCTCCTAGCATCGATCATATCTTTCGATGGATAATTCATCGAATCAGGTCGGAGCTATGATCACCCAAGTAACAATTTAAGTTTTATTCTAGCCGTATAGCATTCCTCCGGGCTTTGTTGATAAAACTACATTCAAAACTGATTTGTCTACCCACACCTCCTCTATGCTTCTTTAAAGCCAAAATTTGTACAAAGTGGCCCACTTTATAGACGGTTGTGAAAACAATTTAATAAAACCTTTATAAGATCATAAAGATTTTGAAACTATTCTAGTGATAGATGCTATGACCACTTGAGAACCTTCATAAAACCTATTGGCTGCCATTAAAACCAGAATTTGGCTAAATGGCCACAGCTGTCAAACTTCACTGTGAAATCGAGGATGGTTTTTGTTGTTCTGCTTTGTTCGATTCTCTGCTCTTCTGATTCATTTAGCAGTAAATAATATCTGAGAAAAAAAGTCTGCGGGAAATGTTGTTCCATTGCAAAATATCCAAACAAATTCAGTTTTTTTTACAGCGTAGCATGCTCCAAATCAGATGCGCATTGAATCTTATGGTGAATATTGGCACGATAAGAGCCGAAAATTAATGCGCCTCAGAAATTATGCGCGTTTAGAACAACAAACACAAAAGAAAAACAAATATATTCGATAAATTAAACATGAATTTCTTGAAAATTTATGAAATTCAATAAAGTTATCTAAAAGAATGTAGAAATTGGTCTCCGATATACAGTTCATTTGTATTACATTTAAAATTTGATGCATTTATTTCTCCACATTTCTATTATTTCTAATATTTCAATATGGCGATTTAAAAAAAATCACATTTCTGCCATAAAGCCAAGTTATCTGCGCAATGACTACTTTAAAACTATTTGGTTCTTTGGTGGCTTTCGTCCATGTAATTTGCCGCCTCATGCATTTACTGGAGGCAAAATGGTTTTAAAATTATTTTTCAACTGACCATAATAAGAAAATATGAATTAGTCCTAAAAAGGCATTTCAAAACAGCATATTATGAGTTCATAAAGTCGAAATAAAACCTTTGATAGGAGTAAAGGGAATTTGAGAAAGCGAGGTTTTAAGATCGTTTTAAACAAGCTGTGTATGTTCTCATAAACCTGACTAAAATATGAAACCTATTGGCACCTCTTGGTGTCATAATAAAACCAAATCGATTTCTAGTGGCTTTGATAAAACCTTAATAAAACTTAATAAAGCTGGATGGTTTTGGCAATGTTACTTGAGCACTGTACTACAGTGGAACTGCCGTAGTCTGGTGCCTAAACTAGACTCGTTCAAGTTTTTAGTTCACAATTCCGATTGTGATATATTTGCTCTTTGTGAAACATGGCTTTCTTCAGAAAATGAACTCAACTTCCACGATTTTAACATTATACGCCTGGATAGAGATGATTCTTATGGAGGAGTGCTTTTACGGATCAAAAAGTGCTATCCTTTCTACAAAATTTCTCTACCAGCTCTTTCAGGCGTTAAAATCGTCGCTTGTCAAGTAACTGCAAAGAATAAAAACCTTGGCATAGCTTCAGTTTACGTTCCTCCCAGAACTTCCATTAGCCGTAGTTAACTCTGGAATTTAGTTTCTATTTTACCGTCCCCAGTATTGATTCTGGGTGACATGTTTATGTTTGTTTTGTTCCGACATCTTGAGGAGTTTCATCGTCGCCCAATGGTAACCACAACCAGCCGAACACAAAAATGGAGCCCTGATCATTCCGCACCAAGTTATTGTGCTGGCGACAACTATCTGATGAAACTACAGAATCATATTTCCATGCTCCTCTGTCCAATCCATCCCCAAAAAATGTCACCTTTTTTAACCTCGGGTAAACCGCGAGTAAACGGCCCAAGTCCTACTAATCCTAGAATTAAGTCATTACATTATACAAAAAACAATGAATTATCGGCTCCGTAAAGCTAACGCATTTGAGCCTCCCAAATAAATGGACTAAATAAAAAAATAAAAATAACACCCATTTGGAGCGACGATCATGTGCCAACACTTGACCTAGTCATCCATGCCTTTTTCATAGGCCGCCGGAGGGAGCTCCTTCGTTCTTCCACGGCTGGAATTCCCGGGCGAAAACATGTCCCAGGACTGGAAAAAGGTATGATTGTAGTTTTTGAATAACTATGTAATATATACAGAGAAACTAATTTACAAAAAATCATGTGAAACCCTCTCAAGTGATTTTCTCGGACGAAAAAAATTTAACATAGACGGACCGAGATTTACGCAAGGAACCACGATATTTTTCGAAGAGGAACTTTGGCGGCGAATCTGTTATGGTCTGGGGCGCATCTTGTGACCCAGCAAGCTGGAAATTCAGTTTGTATTACACAAAATGAAAAGCTCTGACTACATAAATGTCCTAAGAGCCAGTTTGCTACCAGTAATTCGAAGAAGACGCAGAACAAAACTCATTTTCCAGCAGGATAACGCAAGCATTCACACCCGCACTGAAACAATATGGCTGAGATCTGAAAAGGTTTTGGACGGTTTGGACTGGCCATCTTGTTCACCGGATTTAAATCCAATTGAGAACCTCTGGGGAATAATGGTTCGACGAATTTATGCTGATAAACGTCAATTTTCAACAACTCAGGAATTGAAAACTGCAATTTTTCAGTCATGTGAAGAAATTGAACTGGCAACACTGCAAAAATTGATTCAAATGGCATACTTTGAAACGTATCTTTTAGAAAATGAGCCGTTCTGGAGGATTAACAGATTACACTAGTCGGCAGTGTTTCACTCCCTTCAAGTATATATGTTGAATTTTATAGATTTCGCCACGCTGAATTCAAATATGGGCTCAGAAATGCTGTAACACGTCCAGTTTTTGAGAAAAATTTGATCAAAATTCACAAAAACACGTATTTCCATAGTAATATGATCTACCTCATCAATAACCAGAATATTGGCTCTGCCCTTTGCAAGTTGGACTTGAATTTTATGGAATGGACCTCCTTGAACCCATTCGTGAACACAGATTTTTTGCAACACGTAAGATTGATGAAATAAACCGGGATTTCATTCACAAAATTACGAATTTTCATAAAAATCAAGATTTTCTATCAGTCAGTCAGTCAGTCAGTCAGTCAGTCAGTCAGTCAGTCAGTCAGTCAGTCAGTCAGTCAGTCAGTCAGTCAGTCAGTCAGTCAGTCAGTCAGTCAGTCAGTCAGTCAGTCAGTCAGTCAGTCAGTCAGTCATTTAGTTGAAATTTTCTCTATATTTTTCAACTTAAATTCACTTTGTTTTCTTTTTTCTTTTTTAGTTTTCCCAAGGGGTTTGACTCTGTTGCATCCAGCAGGAGTTCGCTAGCAGCGGTGGGCTCCCTTTGCCCGCAAAGTTCTTTTCTGTCTGTGCAATATCTTGGTGGAATCGTTCTCCATGTTCATCTGAGACGGCTCCCCTATTCTCTGGGGAGAAGTCCAGATGAGAATGCAAAATGCAATTTTAGTGGTGTGACAGGATAAATTGCACATAATTCGTTGCAGTTCAAAACCGGAAAACACAATTCGCACTAATCGATCCTGTTTGCATTCTATAGTGTCGCATCTGTTACGTTTTATGACGCATGAGATAGTCAGAACTGACGGTTAAAAATTGTGTAATACTTCATTTTATATATTGAATATTTGAAACATAGTATATTTCTACAACTTCTCTTTTAACCCTTCTTACACCAAAAGAAGGGTATTAAGATCGCTTGAAAATTCGACTTTTTATCCGAGGCCCAGAGGGCCGAGTGTCATATACCATTCGACTCAGCTCGACGAACTGAGCACATGTCTGTGTGTATGTATGTGTGTGTGTGTGTGTGTGTGTGTGTGTATGTGTGTGTGTGCGTTACAAATAATGTCACATCGGTTTCTCAGCCATTTGTGAACCGATTTCAGTTCTGTTGACGGCAAATGAAAGCTACAACATTCCCATAGAACGCTATTGATTTTTTTTATTCGGACATTTCGTTACGAAGATATCAACGAAACAGTACTTGACGGCCTATTATAATAGTAATCAAACAGTTTAGTCTCCGATTACATACTGAGCTATTTGTGTAGCGATTTTAGTTTTGTTAGCGCCAAATTAAACTTATAAATTTTTTAAATAATTGATCAAAATTTCATTAGGATTGGATTATCCTTCATGGAGATATGACCAAAACAATACCTGAGAGCATATAATTGCACATAATTCGTTGCAGTTCAAAACCGGAAAACACAATTCGCACTAATCGATCCTGTTTGCATTCTATAGTGTCGCATCTGTTACGTTTTATGACGCATGAGATAGTCAGAACTGACGGTTAAAAATTGTCTAATACTTCATTTTATATATTGAATATTTGAAACATAGTATATTTCTACAACTTCTCTTTTTACCCTTCTTACACCAAAAGAAGGGTATTAAGATCGCTTGAAAATTCGACTTTTTATCCGAGGCCCAGAGGGCCGAGTGTCATATACCATTCGACTCAGCTCGACGAACTGAGCACATGTCTGTGTGTAAGTATGTGTGTGTGTGTGTGTGTGTGTGTGTGTGTGTGTGTGTGTGTGTGTGTGTGTGTGTATGTGTGTGTGTGCGTTACAAATAATGTCACATCGGTTTCTCAGCCATTTGTGAACCGATTTCAGTTCTGTTGACGGCAAATGAAAGCTACAACATTCCCATAGAACGCTATTGATTTTTTTTTATTCGGACATTTCGTTTCGAAGATATCAACGAAACAGTACTTGACGGCCTATTATAATAGTAATCAAACAGTTTAGTCTCCGATTACATACTGAGCTATTTGTGTACCGATTTTAGTTTTGTTGGTGTCAAATCAAAGCTATGAAATCCTGAAATAACTGGTCAAAATTTCATAATGAGTAGATAATCCCTCATGGAGATATGACGAAAACCCCCGAGAGCACATAATTATGAGATGAAAATATACTCGTTGCAGTTCAAAACCGAACAAGACCACTGACCCCAATCGATGCCGCTTGTATTCTATTGTTCCGCATCTGGTGCGTTGTATAGCACATACAGCGGACTAGCCACACTATGCGACTCTATAGAATTAGAGCAGGATAGATTGGCTCGAGTGGTCCGGCTTTGAACAGTAACGAGTATATTCGAAAATTACACAAAGTCTCAATTTACTATTTTCAACGAACATGTACTTATTAGGCATCTTGAATCCATATCGATTATCATAATTGACACTCAGGATTGTCTAATTATTCATTCTATGGACTGATTATATGAAATTTCCAATATTTATGTAATTTCCCCTTTTATATAACTAACATAAACAGGTCGCTAAGCACTATTAATGGCAACATTTTAATCACATCGATGAACAATGCTTTCAGGATTGTCAAATAGTTCATTTTATAAACTGAGAATATGACATATCGAATATTCCTGAATTTTCCTGGAATTTCTGATGAGAATATGTATCCAGTACTGTTGTACCTTTCATGCTATACCTTCCATAGCATATCCATGATAATCCAAAAATGTCCTTACCTTGATATACATGAACATTGTACCCCATCTGTCAGATAGTAATAAACGAGCTAAATAGTAAACGCGTGTTTCTACTCGTCCCGAAATTGGAAGTCCGCGATTATATTTTCTACGCCTCCGTCGTGATTCTTGGGATTACGCCCCGTGCTCTGCTTCGTGCTTCGCCCCGTTACAACAGTTTTGGCGACGAGGATGGCGAATGCAAATGCTTACGATGGAGATCTGCCTCAAGTTGTTGCTGCTGCTGGTGGAGGTCTACCTCAAGTTAATGCTGCTGCTGCTGGAAATCTGCCAACAAATTTCCACATCGATGCGTACGACCGGAAGAAAACGCGCTGGTCGAGATGGGTAGAACGACTCGAGACTGCTTTTACCATCTACGCCGTAGTGGATGCGGATCTTCGACGGAATCTACTTCTCCATTTGATGGGAGCGGAAACGTACGAAACGTTGTGTGACAAGATTGCCCCGAACAATCCCAGAGCGAACACGTTTCAAGAAATCGTCGATACACTCGAACAACATTTCGACCCTCGGCCGCTGGAAATATCCGAAAATTTGGTGGTGGATTCTTCGAAACATCCGCTGCTTGGAAGAGAGTGGCTCAAAATGCTGAACGTGAACTGGAATGCAATCCTGAAGAAGTTAGATCCGGTGAACGCCATCGATCGTGCGATCGATTCCCACGATACTGCTAACTACCTGAAACAGATTTTTGTGAAGTATGCGACGGTTTTCGAAGATTCCATCGGAAAAATTTCAGCTGTGCAGGCGAAACTATATTTGAAGCCGAATGCTCAAGCGGTGTTCCTGAAAGCCCGGAAGATCCCGTTCAACATGCGCGCCATCGTGGATAAAGAACTGGATCGGTTGGAATCCGAAGCAGTGCTGACGAAAGTGGCCCACAGCAACTGGGCAACACCGATCGTGCCAGTGAAGAAAAGTGACAACCGAGTGCGTATATGTGGGGATTATAAGCAAACGGTAAATCTTCACCTAAAAGTGGATCAGCACCCCCTGCCAACTATCGATGAGCTGTTTGCGTCGCTTGCGGGTGGACAGAAGTTTACCAAAATTGATCTCGTGCAAGCATATCTTCAGATGGAAGTTGCTGAGGAGGATCGCGAGATGCTTACACTAAATACGCATCGTGGGCTATATCGACCAAACCGGTTGATGTACGGCGTAGCATCTGCTCCTGCAATTTGGCAGCGCCAAATCGAAATAATCCTACAAGGCATCGACGGTGTAAGTGTATTCCTCGATGATATCAAGATTACTGGGCCCACTGATGCAATCCACTTGCAACGGTTGGAAGAAGTGATGCGTAGACTGAGTTACTATGGTATTCGTGTGAATCGGAAGAAGTGCGAATTCTTCACGGACAAAATCGAGTACTGTGGCTACGTAGTAGATCGTGAAGGTATACACAAGGTTCAACAAAAAGTGGATGCTATTGTCAACATGCCCCGTCCGAAGAACAAAGACGAGGTACGTTCGCTGGTTGGGCTTGTCAACTACTACGGCCGGTTCTACGAAAACCTCAGCACTGTGTTGTACCCGTTGAATAATCTCCTGAAGAACGACGTGGAGTTCATCTGGACCAAGGACTGCGAGAAGGCGTTTCGATCCGTGAAGGAGCGCATGCAGAAGGACAACTGCCTAGTACACTATTCTTCAGATCTACCGCTGATTCTCGCTACAGATGCGTCTCCCTACGGCGTGGGAGCTGTGTTGAGTCACGTTTTTCCGGATGGCACCGAGCGACCTATACAATTTGCTTCGCAGACGTTGAATCATACCCAGCAACGGTATATGCAGGTCGATAAAGAAGCATATGCAATCGTGTTCGGAGTAAGGAAATTCTTCCAGTACCTGTACGGTCGAAAATTCGTTTTGTTAACCGACAACCAAGCCATTTCGAAGATATTCAATGAGAATAAGGGCCTTCCAGTGATGTCTGCACTTCGCATGCAGCATTACGCCACTTATTTGCAATCCTTCGACTATGAAATTCGTTTCCGTAAGTCGGCGGATCATGCGAATGCTGATGCCCTTTCCCGAATGCCATTGCAACATAAGGATCCTGATAACGTGATTGAGGAGTCCGATGCCGTAGAAATCAACCAAATTGACACCTTGCCGTTGACCGCTGCTGAACTGTCTGAAGCCACAGCTGTGGATAAGTCCGTGAGTACGCTGGTCCAGGGATTGAAATACGGACAGAACGTCGACGGGAAGTACCGATTTGGAATCGACCAATCCGAGTTTGCCTTGCAGAAAGGTTGTCTTCTTCGTGGAATCCGTGTCTACGTGCCGGAAGTGCTCCGCAAGCGCGTACTGGCGGAACTTCATTCCACGCATTTTGGAACATCCAGAACAAAATCACTCGCCAGAGGCTACTGTTGGTGGAATGGTATGGATAAGGAAATCGAGGAGATGATCGCCAACTGCGCCAAATGCCAGTCCGTTCGGTCAATGCCTGCTAAAGTTCAACCACACTGCTGGGAACCTGCTACGGAGCCGTTTCAACGAGTCCATGCGGACTTCGCCGGTCCGTTCATGGACTGCTACTTCTTCATCCTGATAGATGCCTACACGAAGTGGCCAGAAATAAGGGTTTGCCGGTCCATCACAGCAGAAAGTACAGAAAGCATGTGTCGCGACATTTTCAGCACCTTCGGCATTCCAACAGTATTCGTTAGTGACCACGGCGTGCAGTTCACGGCAGAGTCTTTCCAGTTCTTTCTGAAGCGTAATGGAATTGTCCATAAAATGGGAGCTCCGTATCATCCCTCGACGAACGGACAAGCGGAACGTTACGTTCAAACATTCAAACAAAAGTTGAAAGCCCTGAAATGTCCAAAATCGCAGTTGAACGTCGAATTGTCAAACATTCTGTTGACGTATAGGAAGATGATACATCCAGCGACCGGTAAATCTCCATCGATGATGATGTTTGGTCGACAAATTCGTTCGCGACTAGACTTGATGCATCCGAGGGCTACCGAGGAATCACCTTCCACTTCAGCAGTGCGTGAATTGAAGAACGGCGAACGAGTTCGCATTCGGGATTTCCTCTCCAGTCACAAATGGCAGTTCGGACGAGTGACCTCAAGGCTTGGAAGACTTCGTTACGCGGTGAAGCTCGACGATGGAAGGATATGGGAAAGACACATCGATCATATCGTGGTGGTCGGCACGGAATTGGTATCACCAAGGAGTAACCAAACGGCAGCGTATGAACCACATCGCTTCGATCCTGAGTCATCGACTGCACCAACGGTACCTACAACTGTAGCTCCATCTTCCGAAGGCCGTAATACTGATGGTGAGTATCCGGTAGTACCTGCTCCAACCGATTCGGTGAATGATGGAAACTCGCAATCAACGGATCAACCGATCCAACCGGAGACGTCGCAGAATATTGTACCCCCGATACTAGAGAGAAATGATGTAAATCAGCCCCTAAGGCGTTCCACGAGGACAGTTCGAGCTCCCCAAAGACTAAATCTTTAATTTTTTTTTGCATTGTATCCAAGTTTGCATTTTTCACAAAGGGGAGAGATGTTGTACCTTTCATGCTATACCTTCCATAGCATATCCATGATAATCCAAAAATGTCCTTACCTTGATATACATGAACATTGTACCCCATCTGTCAGATAGTAATAAACGAGCTAAATAGTAAACGCGTGTTTCTACTCGTCCCGAAATTGGAAGTCCGCGATTATATTTTCTACGCCTCCGTCGTGATTCTTGGGATTACGCCCCGTGCTCTGCTTCGTGCTTCGCCCCGTTACAACAAGTACCATATTGGCCACATTTGGGTTCGTAATTCTGGTGAAGTGTAAGAAGGGTTCAGTCTCACCATCGGGGGATTAATTCGGGTTTTTTTTGGTTTTTTTTGGTTTTGGGGGGGTGAAAAAAAAAAAAAAAATATGGGGGGGTTTTAATTTGGGAACCCAAATTTTTTTTTTGATTTTTTCTTTTTTTTTTTTTTTTTTCGGTTTCCACATTGTTTTTTGGCTTTCTTAGGAAAGATTTGTTTGTTTGAAAAAAGGGGGGGGGTGTTTTTTTTTGGTTTCGCGGGGGAGGTTAGTTTTTTTTTTTTTGTAACACAAATCTTGTTTTTTTTGTTGGAAAAATTTTTTTTTTTTTTTATTATTTTTTTTAATAAAAAAAATTTGTTGTGAAATATTTTATATAATATATATTATCAGCCTTGTCACCTAATTGTTGAATTTTTAAGTATGTTTTTTCAAATAAATTTATGTTCTAGCAATAATTCCGTGGCGCATTAAAATTTTAGAACTTTTATGTTCTAAAACACCAATAAACTGAACGTCGCATGAAAAATTATCAATTGCAGGCAAAAAAGCTCATGCATTATGGTCAATTTTACAATTAATTTGCATACGTATCCCCTTTGGGAAAGAAACATCATATGTACATCGATATTTTTTTTTCTTTAATAGCTTCCACTCAACTATAAGCAAAAAAGGCTCCATTCAGCAGAATGAATCCAAAATTGGAATTTTCGAAACATATTTGGGACGGACTGGAAGTGTTCTTAAAGAGGAAAATCATAAAACTATCAAACCTTGTGATAGTTTTATCAAAGTTTTAAGCATGTCCTGAATGTAATTACAAGTATGTACCGATAAAACTATCAAGTTTTAAGCGAACCTTGGGAAATAGTCTTGAGAACCTCGTGTAGTATGAGCCTTTTTGAACTTAGGTATAAACCCTCATAACCCTTTTTTTTTCTATGTTGTGTATCATATCTTTTTTTTGGTGTGTTTTTATCAAATTTCTCTAGAAATTTTTTTGTGTTTTCTTTTAAATAGAATTTGTTACTTGGGAAGGAACGTTTACAAAATTTCTCCTGGAATGACCTTCCATCCCCCCTCCTCCCTTTGTACTTCTTCACGAGCTTCACACGTTTCTCAAACGCGTCGCAAGCAGCACGCACGGACTACGTGGGCATTTCGTCCCAGATTTTGAGAATTACCGTCTTGAACTGGTCTAAGGTGCTGCCCTTGTATTTGTTTAGCTTTGACATCATATAGGACTAAGTTTTGTAGTACGCCACGTTGATTTTGAAAAAAAAAATTCAATAAACACCAATGGGAGCTTACCACGTTCTGCCCCCCAAACCATCACCGACGCTGCATTGGAACTGAGGGATGTTTATACTGGATTCTGGAATGCTTTCCCTCGGTGGCGCCCACACTTGCTCATTTTGCACATTGTGTGGCTGCTGCAGCACGAACAGTCTCTCGTCTGAAACGAATTCCTGACCAGCGTGCCAAGAGAGGATCATTCAACAGCTTTTTGCTCCATGGACCTTACGTTTTTTGTAAGGCTTATAACCAAGATTATTGCGGAATTTTGTGTGAGCGGTCCCGATGGAAATGTTTAGATTAGCAGCCGTTTTCCGCATTGAGCGGTTCTTTTTGAGCCGAATCCGCTCCCTCATGACCATGATGGCTCGTGGCGTCCTTGCCAAACGCGGCCAACAAGTATCGTCTGATGGTCGTGAAGACAATCTTCCGCTTGATCCCACGCAATTTCAGCAGCCGGAATATATTGGCAGGTCGCTCACTTAATTAGAATGTGCCGATACTCTTTCATAACGCGTAACAAACGAACAACTGACAGAATCAGGGATGCCATATATATTTTTTCAATGTCAGCGATACAAATTTGAAATGTCTGGGAATGTCCAAAAAAGTCTGTAAACATTTTTTTTTACAAAATTAGACTTCTTTCAACAAAAAGACGTTGCGAGTTATGTCATTTTCAGTATATGTGTGATTATGTAAACATTTCTGCATCTATTTCTTAGATTGTATGCAACCTTACACTATTGTTTCATGTTTTTAAAGTGACACTTAAGCTTGAAACATTCGCATAGATGACACAATTTACTAAAGTTTTTTTTTCCCCTGTAACGTTCATTTCGGTTTTGGATTTTAAAATCAAAATTTAGTTTTCATTTGATAAATTCAACATTCATTTTTCTTTTGTCCATAAATAACCATTGAATTACAATAAATTAGAGAGTCAATTTTCCGTGACAAATATAAAAAAGTTTAATCCCAATTTTTATTTGTATTTCATTAATAAAAAAAAAACACTACACTGAAACTTATTGTTATGAAATAAAATGTTTAAAAATTGTTTTTTAGTTAAAGTCGAGCGGCTGTCAACTTTCGTATCTTCGATTTATCCATTGGTAGGGTATGTTTCGCTTGACTCAGCCTAATATGCAAGAACGATTACATTTTTTACTATAACTCATAAAGCATTTTATCTGTTGGCGATATTTAGCTGGGTATACACTTGCTTAGATACGTTTAATAAGACATTTTGTAGTATGTAACATCGAATGCTATACAACTTGTTTCAAAAAGTCAGAAACTTTTGAGGGATATGAATTTAAAGTCGGTCTATAAGCATCAAATTGCATCTTTTCATGGATGCAACTTCGTCTCATTCGATCGATTTATTGTTAAATGAAGTCTACGTACGATTTTTTTCTCGAATGATTTTATGATTTAAAGCATTGCCAGCTGTATTAGCTTTACCCAACATAAAATTTCACAAAACAAACGAAACTAAAGCTGCTTTGCAACACTTAAGAGATTTTCACATATGATTTATTGGCCGATCGATAATGAAAACATAATAATTCACTCTGCACTGTTCGAGACCTTTGGTTTGTGTTTAAATGAGCCATTTGGAAAATATTCAACCGAAACTCATCGATTTCCATTGAAATTTTAGCCAAAAACATTATTTTTACTAAGTTATCAAACCAATAGGCCATAGTTGGGAACAAAGAAAAAAATACGTCCCTAACATTAGGTCCACGGGTTTCTTGATAAATCATAGTTATTTTATCTAGGTATGTGAACAATTAGATAATTACGTGTGATTATTTTCTGTACATCTAGGCTGCATTATTGGGCTCATCGGTTCAATTTAGCCAAATTTCGATCATTCGAAGATTATACAGATGATCTTTTCAACTTGAAATCATGATGTCTAAAAAGTTAAGAAAATCGAAAATAACACGGAAGTAAACAACAGCAAATTGATAAATAGTATTTGAATTGCTTCGAATTAAATCGGTCATCTTGATAGCAACACAATTTTGTTGATTATCGCTGAACTAATGACATATTTGGTACGTAGGCCGAATTACATCCCTTTATCCTATTAAAAAGGTGCATTTTATCTTTTTTTTTTGTTTATACATTTTTGTTATATTATGTACGTTTATATAATGGAGTATTGAGTGTTATTTTGCGTATTTTGTATTTTGCGCAGTATTTCAGTCCAGTATTAAAAATAACATTTATTTTAAACCCCCCTTTTTGGGCATATCTTACTGTTCCTTATTAGCAACAATCAATATGCAACTAGCGATTTGAAATTGGTTCACTGTTGTAGAACCCCTTGGTCAGAAGAACACCTTGAAGCCAGCACCTAACTATACATATTTGCGCCTTTGTTTTGATTTGCTGTGTTATTTTGACAGAATATTTGAGAGTGTGTTTGTGTGAGTTCATTATTAGGGGCGTATTATTAAACTTGGGGCCGAGCTTGGGACCGATGTGCTAGTACTGACTGAGCCAAGAAAAAAAATCGTATTTGTTCGGGACCTACTGGTCTTAGAATTAGTCTATGTTATTAGTGAGTTTATTCGTATTTTGATACGGGTGTACATATTTTTTAAAGCTTGTATTTATGGTTTATTTGATGGATAGAGTTGATTGCTTCTTGGTTGAAATACTCAGCAACCCTTTGTTTACGGTAAATTGTTCAAATATGATTTGTATTTTTGTGAAAATTTATTTTTGTTGTGACTTAATGGCAATGGACCAATATTACCAACTCTTGGACAGTAATTTTCATGGTTCCAATAGCAGTGAAGATTATTGTATTTGTTTGTGGTAGATGGATGGATATGAAAATTCTATTTATAAGCCCCACCCTTTACGCATGGGATCGAACACTACCATAAGTAGCGACTCCATGTTACCCTTGGAAAGGTCCTATACGCTGCTTATCTTTGGGTCCATTGTGTCTCCAAGTGGCCCACTGCTTTCGTTTTCTCAAGGATTGCAACTTTGAAAATAAATTATACCTACGCTATTTTAAAATATTTCAACAAAGCTTCTAACCGTATCTACTATACTGATCCTGGTACGTTTCATGTCCGAACTTCAGAGAATACATTTATTTGAAATTTAAAATATATTTCAAATGTCTGTAAAAGCCTGCAACATAAATAAAATGTCTGCTAAATGTCTGCATCGTTGAAAAAGTCTGCAACAAAAGTGAAAAGTCTGTAAATTTACAGACATGTCTGTAAATATGGTATCCCTGGACAGAATGTCAATACCACGCACATCCGTTAGTGTATATACGAAGCTAAAGCTGACACCAATACCAATACAGAGATTGTACATAGCACATACCTAAACAATGATGAACATTTGTATTCGAACTTATTGAACACCGTCGTATTAGTTTGGCAGGCCATCTGAGGGTGCAGAGATGAGCACGACATATGTATATCACGACGGGTACCATGAATGGGAAAATCTACCGAGACGAGCGCCTCTAAAAACGCCTCCTGCCGCTTCTACAGTCTCACGAAGGTGGAAATTTTACATAGGACTAGCATCGTTTTGTGGATCTTGAGTCACACCGAGCAAAGAAATTTCTGAACAACAAGGAAATATTGGGGGAACCAGGATAAAATGAGCTCATTTGCTCCCCAAGAAGTTCCGCGCGGCCAAAAAAACCCCCTCCCTTCGATTTTTTTAAAAATTTTCCCTCCAAGTAGAGAAAAATTTAAAAAAAACCCTCCCCCCCGAGGTGAAAAAAAAAATTTTTCCCGGGTTCCGGCCCTTTTTTCCCCCCCGGGCAACCCTGGGGAGCGACACCCCCTGTAGCCCCCCAAAAAAAAAAACAAAATTTCGGTGTAAAAATTTAAAAATAAATACGCGGGCCACCCCCCGCCCACGCGCCCCCTCACCAAATTACTCCATACAAAAAACCACAATATGCCCCGCCCCTCCCTTTCCCCCCCTCCAATAATAAAAAAAACTGTGGGGCCACTTTGGTTTTTTTTTTGGGTTTTTGGATTTTGTTTTTTTTACTGCAACAAACTTCCAAATTTTGAAATGCAAAATTTCCAAACCAGGTATGTATTTAATTTTATTTGAAAAAAGGATTATTGTTACATAGTTATAATCAGATAGATCTCACCCATGGCCGCCTTCTAAATGATACTAGCTTGCTCATTCGTCAAAATGAAAATGTTCAAAGTTGATTTGTAATAACATTCACGCACTCGCGACAAAATGAGCGCAAAAGATAGCGTTGCTAAAACTTCCGTTAGATATGCAACCAGCATAACAAAACTCTGTACACCAATTGGTTAGTGCATCTGAAATGACAAGCCAGCCTTTCACAAGCGCATGTGCGTTGTCTTCGTTTGTCGCTTCTGACCAGCAAATGGCCGTTTTCTACATTGCACTGGTTTTTTTTTTTTCACTCCACACCCTGCCAATAATCAAAAGCTGCTGCTATGAGGCGACTCTATATCGAACGTCACACTGCTAATAATCAGAAATTCAGTCGCGACAAACCGGAAAAACACTCTAACTTAATTATTTATGTCCAGGGGGCAAATACTAGCACTAACAAACAAAACTTAGCTGATATAAATCTTCAATCGGGTGCTAGGTCGAAGCATAAAATTAAAAAAAATCCTGGAAATACTACCGACCATCACATATTTTAGGAAGGTGCAGTGATTGCATTCACTACGTCTTTTACAAAGCACGCGGGAATCTTATGATTTCACTGTTAATTTAAGTTGAATTCCGAATTATTGTTTAATTTTTTTTCATTTCGACGCAGCAAAAACAAAGCACGTCAGTTGCAAAGTACAGATTGCTGCGATCCAAATACATATCAAAATTTGATGATGATGATGATGATGATTATGTAATACTACCATCTATTGTAGCAAGGTAACTTTCCATAGCAGTGGAATAATTTGAAAAAAAAAAGATCAGGATTCTATTATTGTTTGCGACCATCATGCTCCTGTATGAAGGGCCAAAAACGTTTGGGCGGGCCCGTAAGCAGAGACACTTACAGGAAACCCGCGAATGTAGGGAAAAGAATCTCCTTCTAAAAGCAAGGTCACACAGACAGCACTAGAATCGAGCCCTCGATTGACAGAATAAACCCAATAGATCGATCGGGTCGAAGAGCCCGCCCTCGTTCCGCGAAATGTTAACAATAGGGAGGAGGAAGTCCCATGCTCCCTATCCAAATCGTTTCACTTGGGTGCCCTGATGGTCCCTCCCTTTCCCCGTTATATGTTATTTAATATTTAGTTTATTTAGTACACAAAAAAAATAAGATATCTTTATAGACAAAAAGCTAATTTATTCAAATTTTAAACTTGAATGATGTACATGGAATTACAAATTACACATTCCACAAATTGAATTACTTGACCCTGTTAAAAGGGCGGCTGCAGTAAGTCAATACGACAACAGAATATGCGTATGTACAAAATATATCTGATCCAATGGATTGTTACTGAAAAATAAATAAAAATTAGATTTGTATTAATATCCTCCTAGACCTGAAAAAGCTGAAAGAGTATAGATCATTCCAAATATCAAAGATAAAATTTCAATAAAAAATATTATTTTATAAGACATTATAAAATATTACAATATTTTTTCCCCATACTGTTCTGGTAACATTTCAAAGATAGCAATTAGAGTGATCGAAGAGTCCGGTTTGATGATTTCTGAAATAAATGGCTTACTTAATCATAATACCACTAAACAAAATATTTAAATATAATCCTTTACTGCTTATAAGCACATGCCAGCCTTTTATGGATTTTGTGATTTTTTTTTTATGAATTTTATAATTTCATGATAAATAAATTGAGCCTTTGATGCCTGTCATGATGCTCCAGGGTCTTACATGGTTTTGGAATGCAAAGATGATTCCAAAGCGGGCTGAAATTATCAATAAAATGAGAATGGAAAATAAAAAATATGATTTAAAGGTACACGATCTTCAGTCGCACCCCCTCACTTCGCTATTGTCAGATTGACTACATTGCCCAGGCTACGCCAACCAGCGTCTCCATGTTTCAGCTGGCATTCTTTTGTGATCATATGGCTCGTGGAGGCGTGAGGTAGGAACTTGTGAGGACGAGAGGTCGGTCGCACCCTCCTTCGATGTTGTCAACTCACCATTTGAAGCCCAAATACATATCAAAATTTTATAGCATAGCATAGCATAGCATAGCATAGCATTTTCCGACCATACACAATCCTGGGTTGGCTGTTGTAGAGACGATGGAAGAGCCAAAAGAGCTGCCTTGGGTGTGACAGGCTCTTCATCCATCAATCTCTTTGCACAACACCTGGACAGGTCCTTATGATCAGCAAGGGATGGGAGGGAAGTGTTGATTAGATGTCTACTTAAGAAGATGCTGAGAACTCATGCTACCTTCATAGACATCTGGAGTTGGAAGTTGGATGGGATTGTGCGGGAGGCTTTCCTTGGCGAGAAAGCATATGTATATGTATATGTTAATTGGTCGTTGGGAGTGACGAAGCTAAGAAAGTTAATGCACTCCTTCGTTGTCCTCACAGGCATTTCCTACTTGTAATCAAGCTCTAAATCCAAGGGTGTAGTGTCTTTTCTTGCGAAGGAGCTTGTCTGTCGGTTGGGACATGAGCACTAACTCGTGTCCTAGCCTTTTATGGCTTATGGTTATAGCGCCATTACTCGCTTTCTGAAAAGGGAAGAAGGACGCGCCGACACAGAGTCATACGCTCATGCACATACACACATACAGGCACACACTTTCACATGCACACACACACGCACTTACACTCACACATTCACATATTCATGGTTTGTAAATAGCTTTAGATTGAACCAAACGATCGAAACATTTATGTACGATTAAAGGAATTTCCCCCGCTGAACAACATACGTTACGGGAGCTGAAACTCTACTGATATCAAAAATATAAAAAGTAAAAAGTACTTAGCTGAATTCCATTTACGATCCAAAAAGTCCGATCAGGCAACTAGCATCGAGCAATGTCCATAACCTCCAGCTGAAGACTGAAGACACGGGTATCGTTTAATCGCACAATTTCTTTATAATCCAACTAGAAGCACAGAATTAAGTCCAGTTGATAGTTACGTCGAAACATTGTCGAAAAACTTTACATGCTAGATTTCATAGAAACGATAGCATGGCACACACAATCGTAGCAAGGACACCGTGGGGGCAACGCACAAAGTATGATGGTGGTCGGTTGGCACTCCCGTAACAATCAACGGAAGCACACTCCGGAGAGCACTGCACGACCGAAATTTAAAAACAAATTCAAATAAAATAAAATCAAAACGGAGCAAAAATGACAACAGAATTTTTTATCACGTCTCGCTTCGCGCTCCGCACACTACGATACATTTACATGACATTTTGGTAGTCCCCAAATACATATCAAAATTTTATGTCCATAAAAAATCGTAGCTTTATCAATACAAACGCTTTTTTCTCATCAATGTTACAACCAAAAATTGTATAATAATGGATCAGTAAGTTTTTTGTTGCAAGAAGATGGAACCTACATTTTTCGAAACAGGAATGCTTAATTTCAATGAGTTCGTAGTTTTGTAAATATTTATAACCTCTATTTTCTCATCAATTTTTCAAGATAGAAAAAATCTGTGATCACCAACGGGTTCGTGAGAACATACGATACAGTTTGAAGAACCTTGTCGTTCAACTTTCAGTATCATTAGTCTTTTCGTTTCGGAAATATTTAATTAAACTCAAAAAATCCCATACATTTTCAAATAATATACTGCCAGCCTGTCACCTGGTGGTAAGTGTTTGCGGAAGTTCGTCTTAATCGTTAATTGAACTTCCAATACAATTGCAAAACTGGTACAGAAAAAACGCATCTAGAACACTAAGTTCACGAGTAATAAGTGAATATGCAACTAACAATATTGTTAATGCTGGAAATGCCAAGCAACAAAACTGAAATTTTTATCGACCATCCTCAAGAAGTGATTGATTATTCTAGCGATCAAGTAAACAAAACGATAAAATTGTCATTCTCGTTTACCTTACAGGTAAATGTGGATAACCCTAAATTACATCGAATCGCATCATTGTACCCATTCTCAGAATCGAAATTTCAATCTTCAGTCTTCAGTCAATGACTCGTGAGTAACCACCTTCTCCGAAAATCTAGTTTCTCATTCCATCCAGCCCGGATCTCGTATCAGGACGAGGACCATTTCAAAGCTACACCAAACAAACAGACAACCCCTTCCCCCCCCAAACTTACCAGCAAACAGTTTTAAGTCGTTCCTCTTCCGCATCCTCAGCACTTCTGGTGCTGTTGCTATGCTGATGTTGATGTTGGCGGTGCTGATGATGCTGGTGCTGGTGCTGTTGTTGCTGCACGTCATTCAATGAGGGAGACATGGTTGCACTGGGCGTCGTCGGTTGCACCGGGGGCCTCGCCGTGGTATGTGCTACCGTCTGTCCAATCTTGGCCATTGTGCTCTGATAGCTGACCGCACACACTTCGTAGTCCTTTTTGACGTGTCGCATGCAGGGTGCATGTCTAAGAAAGTCTGTAACGAGACGGATTTGGCAAGGGAGCAGGGGATGGGATGTGCACGAGTGTTGGGACGCAGGGCGGGTATTGAGAAAAAGAGATAAGGTTAGATGAGCTTGGCAAGTTTTTCCCATCGTCATTTTCTGGGATGTCATGCTTTGAGTATGGGGAAATAATGTGTTTGTGAGTTCAAGCTTCTTTTGGAATGATGATAAAATGGTCCCGGTAGTCGGACATGGACTGGCATTTTGACAACAATGCAGCAAAGTGGAATACAACTTGAAAAGTAGTGCTTAAGGTTCGATTCGGAAATGCTTTATAGAAAATTAAAAGTGCCGATGTGGTGCCGATATGTGTGCTGATCATTGACTGTAGGGCTCGGGTTAAGCATAGTAACAGAACATAGGAGAACATAGTTTTACAACCGATAATGAAAAATGTTCGGAAGCGTTCAAAAGGAACAACAGGATAAACACATGTGTGCTGTCATTGATGGAACTACGTAGATCCACCCATAGCCAGTTAGTCAAGCAACGAACGAACGACGGGCACAGTTGATTTGACCAAAGTCTATTCAAGGCGAGCTTTTTACCATTGGGGAGCACATTGTGGCACGTATTAAACTATCCGGATGTGCACCAACCCCAAGTGAACCCGTCGTTGGACTGCTGCTGGGCTATATGTGTCCTTAAAACAAAATTAAATTCTGTAAAGGCACTGTGCTGGAATTTCCCTGCTTGGCTTTGGAGAATGAATAATGAATAGATATCGTTCAGCCGATCTCAGCCGAGCAAACCATGTTTGACTGTACGGCTCGGTAGGGGAAAATCACTACTGTTTGTTAGCAATGAATTTAGAGAAAATAGGGTTTCAATAGAGTCACACAGACTCCGCCGAGAACACCCTTCGAGCATGCGATATATTGAAAATTTAGATCAGAAGTAACACAAAAGGATTGATGTTTCCACGTCATTATTGCTGCTCACGTAGCTCGGACGATTTGATAGGATATGAGCTACAGTGTGTGGTTTGAGGGCCTTCGAGGCATCATGCTGAATATTTCCACGTCGATCGTGATGTCCGATATGCAGCATATTGGAATTGTGATAAATTAGGCTTATTGTTAAGGTGTGCCTTGAAGCACGTGAGATTTAGCTCAATTTGATGTGCAGGTGGAACACAGTTTGCTTAATTTTAATATGTGATAGTGGATGCTCATCAATGATTAACTTCGTGTTATTGAGTTTGTAAGACTGTGCACATGAAAAAGGCTCAATATTATTTTGGCTAAAAATGCATTATGTTGTGTGCAATTCTAAATTCTTCTGACTGATTTGTCGCAGCTCATCATCAAATCGAAGTTAAATTTACATTCCAAATTCATGAAATCTGTTTGAAAGTAGCCAGTGCGAGAAAGCATACTGGTAATATAGGTTTGATAATTCATTGTCATTTTTTTTAAATTAATGATTTCAGCATGTCATAGATATTACATCACGAGGGAACGTAGATATAATATTCCTTTTGAAAAACTTCGTGGTCAGCAATCTTATTTGTTATTTCATATTTTGGCGCTCCTACATGCAGTTTTATAAATCTCACTATAAAGATCTAGATACTTGGATACTTATGTAGCTAATCTCGTGAAACGTAGGGAGTTTTCAGAGTTTTGTCTTTGGGCCGAAAAAAGACAATCCATGGTACTGTCGAAATCTGATGGTGTTTCTTTATTCGTTCATGTTTAAACCAGGAGGGGCCATAATTTTGCACTGAAAAACAAACAATCACAATTAGAAAACTAGGGAAATTTAAACTAATCACTTTAAAAAAAACTTAAACACTTTTTCAAACTATCTCATGTAAACGCGAGCAAATTTATTTAGATTCCACTAGGAAAAACTTATCTTTTGACCGAAAGGCCTATTTCGTCGGAAAGTCGCATCTGTCAAAGGATAAGCTTTTCTAGTGGCGTTTAAAGAATTAGCTTGCGTTTACTGGCAAAAGTTATTTTATATTTTCTTAAAAGAGATCAAGTGAAGTGTTAATTTATATTTTCCTGGTTTTCCAATTACAATAGTTCTACTAATAAGCTCGTAAAAGTGTTCTAAAAAGAAGGGGTGTTTAAAAAAGAGAGATGAAGCAATTACAATCAAGATCAAACAAATATTAAAAAATCCCCTTCACCAATTAATAAAATTCAAATAAATACATAAATGTATAAATTAAATAAACATTAACAAATACACCGTAAACCATCATCATTTTTTTCTCATAGTTTGAAAACAACATATTCTGCTTTGAAATACAACAGTTAGTTTTGCTGTTTCAACTTTGATATTCATAAATTACAAATGGGAAAATTCCTGTAAATCAAAACATCAATTTTAGGCAACTCAAAATTTCACCAATATGGCTAAGATATTGCACAAAAGTTCTATTTGGCATTACATTTGATATTATTGCTGTCAGTGTATTTCTGTACATTTTTCAAAATACATGAGCAGTGTAACGTAGGCTAAGTCTACATTAACACGTTCTCGTTCGTTGAAGGAGCTTCGTGACCTGAAGGAGAACAACCGGTTGGATGAATTTCAAGAGGCAAACCAACTGAAGATCCTGGAACTTCAACGGAAGCGGATTGCCAGACGGAAGGAAGCGCTAGAAACGAATGATGCAGCTGAAAGAAAGCATTAACGAGGATACCGAAGATGAATCAGATTCAGTGGCCAAAAACGTGGACGGATCGATGGACAGAAGAGGGCAGAAGTGTTCATGTGCGATTTGGAAGGTTCCACGAAAGCGGTCAGCCGAAGACGATATTCGGGAACTGTGTGATCATTTGATGAAGTTGCTGGGAGAGCAAAACGGATACAAACCTGCGAAGCTTGCACTGAAGAAGACCACTAGAAAGTCCGTGTCGAAGCAAGGATTACCTCGCCCATACTTTGAAAGGTATGACGCCTTGAAATCGATTTTCAATGGCGGAGACTCTGACAATCATGGAGTAGTATAGGAAGGGCCAACACGGCTCCAAATAGCATCTCGCCAGGTGTTTCCGATGAGTCTGCCGAAGTACTACGGAGCAGCTGAGGAGTGGCCGATTTTCATCAGCACCTATGAGCCAATGAACTTGTCGTGGGGTGTTACCAGCGCGGAGAACTTGGAGACTAGAGCTTTGGAAACTATACAGAACTGATTGCTGCGTGCCGTTGATCATCGAAAAGCTACGGAGGAGATTCGGGAACCCGGAAATTTTGTCGACCAGGTTTGCGAAGAAAGTCCAACAAATGGAAGGACCCAGCTCGGAGAGTTTGGAATCCATGATCGAGTTTGAGAGCGCTGTAGAAGAGTTCACGCAACATCTCAAAGAGACAGGATTGGTTGACTACCTGAAAAACCCGATTCTGATGCAGAGCCTAGTCCAGAATCTGCCGTCATATTACGCCATGGAGTGGGTAGACTACAAACGTCATGCTAAAACTGTTGACTTGGAGACGTTCGGCACCTTCATGGAGAGTCTGGTGGAAAAGATGTTTGAAGCGACTTTCAAGATGGTAGATTGGACGGATATGCGAAAAACAAACAAAGATCGAAGGTGAAGGCTTTCGTGCACTCTACAGACGAAGGGAGTTAAGACAGCCAGCAAAGCAGCCAGGAGTTGACATATCAACAGCATCCGAAGCTGTCAAATCGGCAACGCGAACTGAGGTGCTCGGTCAGCCAGATGCCTGGGCATTTTTGAAGGAATTGCCAGGACTTCCTGAAGCAGAGCGTGGAAGAGCAATGGAGACGTCGAAGCGATTGAACCTTTGCACGCTATGTCTGTACGACCACGGACATCTATTGAGTCGTACTCGAAAGACCTGTAAAGTGAAAGGTTGTCAGGAATACCACAATGATCTACTACGTATCAGCCCGGTAGAAGGAACCTCGCGAGTACGAACGCAGTGCAACAGTAATCGCCAGCAAGAACGTTCAGTGTTTTTCAGGATGGCTCCTGTGACTTTGTAAGACGGTAAGAAGAGAGTGAATGCGCTCGCCCTGATCAACGAAGGGTCGTCGATAACGATTGTGGATAGCGAGTTGGTGGAGGCGTTAGGAGTTGATGGTCCGGTATAACCATTGCAGAGGTTTTTTTTTTGTCTGGATTATCGAGATTTTCAGCCTCGGGCTGGTTCATCTCCCGTCGTAGTCACTTAAATACCTCTTTTTGGGTATTTTCGTTACTTGTCCGGGGGTGGGATTCGAACTCGTGGCTTTGGCGTGAAAGGTATGGATGTTAACCCCTACGCCGGGGTCGCCCCCCATTGCAGATGTGCAATGTGGACAGAGAATCGGTCGATGATAGTGACGCCCGAGATTTCCCCCAGAGCTTTATCGAACCGCTACAGCTGGATGGAAATTCGAACAGCGCACAAGCTTGATCTTCCTGAACAGCAGATGGATTCCCGGAAGATGAAGGAGTAGTTCGAGTATCTCCAAGATTCAGATTCTAAGCTACGGAGTAGCTGCTTCGAAGGTGTTGAAATAAATCGACTACGCTCAGCTGATCTGGAGATTCTGGTGAGTCGATTGCAGTTCGTTGCTATCTCGGCTGGATGGTGTACGGCCCTCACCCGAATATCGTCAGCAGTGTCAACTTCATGGGACATCGTCGTAGTGCCGGCGAGGAGTGTGGCATGGCAGATAGAAAGCTAGATGAAGCGTTGAAGCGGCATTATCAGCTTGAGGAGATCAGATCTTCAGCGATTCGAATGGAGTCAACGGAAGATCACAAATGGAGTCAACGGAAATTCCAAGAGAGCTGGTGACCGGTTCGAAACCTTGAAAGGTAGATGATGTGTGATTCCCAGATAGCTTCAACATGGCCATAAAACGCTTGCGAAGCTTGGAGTCTCGGATGAACCGGAATCTTGGAGTGCCAGAGAAATTGCAGAAGTAGTTGAAGGGTTATCTCGCAAAAGGATAAGCGCATCGAATGACTGAGCAAAAGCTAGCCAGCTGGAGGGTGAAGTGTGGTATTTGCCTCTCAACTACATCATCAACCCGTAGAAACCGGGTAAGGTGCGCTTAGTCTGGGTTGTGGCAGCAAAAGCGAATGAAGTATCATTGAACGATATGCTGTTGTAATGACCATGTCCGGTCACAGCGTTGCCGGAAGTAATCAATGGCTTTCGTGAGGGAAGGGTGGAATTCAGAGGTAATGTTCGATAGAAGTTTCACCAAGCGAACGTTCGGCAAGATCGTCAAGCTCAACGGTTTGTATTCCTGGGTCCGAATGGAGAGGTAGACATCTACGTCATGGACGTGGTGATTCCCGGAACAAGTTGCGACCGGTCTCGAAGCTGGCAGTATTAGAGATAGAAGTGGGAAAGAGTAATCCCCGTACTGTTCCTGATTGAACCAGCCTAAGGGTTTACGGGTGGGGAATGTTGCCGTTGGCAAAATCGAAAATCCGGTCGCAAAAGGGTTCCCGTCGCCGAAAGCAAGCAGCTGGCTGTGAATGGGTGACGAACTGTGACAGCGGCTCCGGTGAGTGACAGTTGTCGGCCATACTTCGGAATTGCTTATTTTTCTAAATTCAATCCAAATGGCAGCGAGCAACACCTATTATTCGTCACCAGTCACTCGTCAGTTGACAACATAGATGGACTAAAGGAGACTTTGGGCGGTAGCAACGTTCTATCATCCCAAAGGTGTCGAAGAAATTTGGGTTTAGGGGATGGATGTGGGTCGAGACTTCTTTCTTGTGATGTTTCGCTTCATGTCTAATCATTAATCTTTAACTGTATAAAATCACAGATTGTATAAAAGTGTACACTGTTTTTGGCAAATTTGTTCTACATCAATTCTTCTACCTGAAAAAAAAAATGAGTTTAAGCTCTAATTGACGACCTAGAACATCCTGAATATGAAGAAGTTCAGAGAGAAAAAAATCAATGCCTTATTTATAGTGTAAAGCGTTGTTTTAGAATACGGTACATATCCATACGTATTATTAAATTTTCGTTATAAACGTTGAACATATTTGTACCTTCCTGGGATGTTCCAGGTTATCCAATATTTACTTGAGTTCAGAACTTCAGATCTACAGTTGTGACAGTAGCTTTTAGGTCTTTTGGAAGGTCAACAGTCATTATTTGATAATTTTGTGATGTTCTAGGTCATCCAAACTGTCATTGAGTGCAGAACGTAAGATCTACAGTAGTAACTATAGCTTTTTTGGGCTATACAAAGTTACGCTACGTATTCAATCATATTCATGGAGCCGAACCAGCTGTGGCTGAAAGGCTCCTTAATAAAGAAAAATCAATCAATCCAGCAATCGAACGTAAAAAAACCATTTTGAGATAAACTGGGATGATCGAGGTCATCCAAACTGTCTTTGGGTTCAGAACATAATTTTACAGTTTTAACAGTAGGTTTTTGAAGTATGCAAAGGAACATTATGTTTAAAAAAATATTAATTGAATAGTGTGGAAGGTCAACACACATAATGCGACAATGTTGGGACATTCTAGGACATCCAAACTGTCCATAAGTTCAAAACATAATATTTACAGTTGTAACAGCAGTTTTAGGGGCTATATAAGGTGACGGTATGTATTCAAATATAATTAATGAATTTTCTGAATGGTCAAAAGTCATTATTTTATAGTTTTGTGATCCTCTAGGTAATCCAAATAGTCCTGGATTTAAGAACTTGAAGTCTACGGTAGTAACAGAAGCTTTTAATGCTATACGAAGTTGTTTCACGTATTCAAGCACATTCAGTTAAAATACATAAGAAGATAATCTTGGGATGGACTAGGTCATTTAAAAAAGGTAGGTAGTTATATTTAGTCATGCACAAAAATTTCATAGTATATCATATTTTGATGTTCAGCTTCTGAAACGAGCTATAAGATTATAAATATCCGTATTAAATAGTTGACCATCAAGAAGAACCTATGAACATGGTTGGATACATATCATTACTTTGTATAGACCAAAAAGCGACAGTTACAACTGAGGATCTTAGGTTCTGTACTCTACGATAGTTTGAATGACACAGAATATTATATCCAACATTATATCATAATGGCAGTTGATCTTCCAGGACATTCATTGAATATGTTTGAAAACATATCATAAGTTTGTATAGTGGATAAAGCTACTGTTACAACATTAGATCTTAAGTTCTGAACTTCAGGACAGTTTGTTTGGCACAGAATATCCCAAGGTTATCCCATAATGTCTGCTGGTCTTCCAGATCATTCATTTAATATGATTGAATTCATATCGTAACTTTGTAGAGCGGATAAAGCTACTGTTATAATAGTAGATGTTAAACTCTGAATTCCAGGACAGTTTGGATGACATAGAATATCCAGAGATTATCTCATAATGTCTATTGGTTTTCCAGGGCATTCGATGAATATGATTGAATTCATATCGTAACTTTGTAAAGCGGCTAAAGCTACTGTTACAACAGTAGATCTTAAGTTCTGAACTCCACGACAGTTTGTATGACGTATGATACAAGAAATGGATTTATTTTATTTTTGTGTCACCCTCTGGGTTTTTCATCCAATGGAATCTAAAGCTGATAGAAGACCTTTCCAATATAATTATTAATTTCAGAGAGTGAGTAATGGCGCTATGACCATGGGCCATTTAGGGTTAAGTAATAAAGGTTCACTTAACCTTCTTAGACTAGATGCTCCCAACAACCAACCATTGATTATGGTGGCATGCAATGTCTTCAACGAATTATTGCTCGCAGCTCTATCCGCGAGGTGTGCAAACGTCAATGCTATGCTAGAAAAACTATAGTCAATGATCAGTGAGATTTTATAATTTTTTGGTTCAAATGTCGTTGATTGGCACATAACAAGCAAAATTAGTTGTGAGGGGCAGAGAGGACAACTATTGATAAAGATGATGCTGCTGAATGCCATACATAAAAGAAAGCAGAACGTAGTCATTCATTTGAATTTTCGAAAGTTTTTTAAACTACTTAAATTGTGCTAGGTTTAAACAAATCCAAAAAAGAAGCATATCAATTCGATTATTGTGGAACTACTTTCATGCTTTCAATATGATCCAAACCATGTCATTAAGAAAACAGTGTTTGATCGATTGGACGGATTACCGTCATACTGTTAACCAAATTTCCAGTGCAGTGCTTAATAGCGTCAATAATAAAAGCTAATGAAAATACAAGAAGCTAATGAACGAGCAAAGAAAACGCATCGTAGCATAATTGAACTTTGTAACCAAAACGTAACACAATGACAACTCACTAGAAAGCAGGAGCACATGGACACGGCATGAAACATGGATATAATTAGTACAATACGTACGTGCCTTCCTGATAAGGTCCTTCCTCGCAGAGTTCGTGTATGACCTCGTTAGTGCCGTGATACAGCTTGTTGAAGTGCTCCCTCTGGTGGATGTTCATACAGCGTCGCGTGTAGCTTCTGATACAATGTAGACCCGCGTGAAGGTCACTGTAAAAGAGAAAACAAAAAAAAAATCATTTTAAAGCCCAATCGTTAACATTTGATTGTCTCATCGATTTTAGCACGAGGATATTTTATGAAAAGTACGAATATTCTTAAATCGAACAACGTAGGATCCTGCAAAATAAAGTCGAAGATTAAATGCCCATACAAATGCAAATCGAGACCTTTCTGAGGACCACAATTCATAGTTAAATTCAGAGCTCTCGACTCTGCAACCGTAAGTGTCACAAAGGACTCACCGGGATAGCAAAACAGAAACGGTACGAGGAGTGAGATTAACTTGGACTTGCCCTGCTCGTAGGTGTACACTTGTGTCAAGAATCAAAGATAAGAAGTTGAGAAGTGTCTGGCATGTGTTCCTTTCCGTTTGATCCTTTCCCACCGTCGACGTAGTTTTAGTGGGGATCAGCACAACATACATAACCTTTCCGGGTGAGAGGAAAAGTCATACGTATTGCTTACATGTGTAACGATTCCCATCTGTCTTGTTTGTTTTAGCCATCATCGGAAGGGACCATCTTAGCCAGAAGAAGCTTTTCCTTGACGACGGCTAGTGGATTAAATTCAAAGTTTTGATGTCCATCCGGAATCGCCCCGAATTGATTCCAGTTCCGCATGGCAACGGGTTGTGCAGAAGAGAAGATATGGCAGGGTTTCACTTACACTCGTTTTGCTGCGAACGCATGCACAACAGTTTGTTCGCTCATTTATATTTCATCAGATTGTGTATAGATGTGAACGGTGTGTGACTTGTACCAGCTGAGCTGATGACGGGTTGGCCATCGTTGAGAGCATTAGAAATGCTGGCAGATGTCCAAGAAGGTTGACATGTACCGAACGAATGTGCGTGAGAATATCTGGTTCTTTCGTTCCTAGGGGCATGCGACAATGGGACCGTATCATCGGTGAAGGTGTGAAAATAGAAAATGCAGTTTTGGTTTAGGTTGTGATGATTGGGTTAAATTTGTGGTTGATGTGCCGGCGATGGTGCAGTCGTATGGGAAGACGTGGGGTAAAATATTGTTGCAATCGGTAAAGGGTGTATCCGTAAAAAATAACCAATTCAAACTTATCTTGTGTCGTGACCAAATTAGTTCGTAAGAAATTTAATATTTGAACTACATAAGAAGTGTATCGAAAAATAGCTATAAACATAAACAAAATTGAAATAAAACTCAAAAAAATTTGCAAATTTTCTTAGCAAACTATTTTTTACACACACTACCAAAATGTCATGTAAATTTCGGTCCCCTGAGACCGACACATGCAAGCGTCCCTTAGCACATAAGAATGAGTTGAAAGAGATGAGAAAATAAATTCAATCAAACACATCTTTCGTCGAATTGCGTATGTGTCAGTTTCAAGAGACATAATTTTACAACGAATTTTTGTTTATGGTCTCCGACTTTTAACAAACATGAATTACGTCTCGTGTAAAATTCATAATTTCTAAGAGTGCAGCTTAAAATGTTGAAATATCAATTAAACTGAAAAATTAGTCAGAATACCTTCAAATCGTCCATCAAGTACTGCACAGTGGACGCTGCTGAGTTTCTAGTTTTTCTTGAAATCTGACATGTTGTGGGCCACTACGCCTGCCTTTTTTAGGTTTCACGATATCTTTTTCAACGAAATCAACGTTGTTAACAAAAAACCACTGTAGAGTTGATCTGACATAATGGGCAGAGACCAGATCCGACGAGAAGAGAGAAGTAATCTGATGCCTCCGATATAGTGGAAGCAACCTCTTCTGCAAGGTTAATTTCAGTTTTTGATCCTTTTGTGTAGAAATTGGAAGATCTCAAGCCAAATGTGCAAATTGGTTTCTAAACGAGCACCATCTCACTGAATTAAGGTTTCAGCAGTGTTCTGGAATCTCTTTAAAGTAAGTTTTGTCAGCAATCAAAACACACTGGAAAGGATTGTCCCAAATACGGTTGTACAGTTTTTCAGCCCTAATTTTGGAACGAAACTTCTTGCTTTGGCACGTTCTGATTCCTGTATGCCCTCAAATCATTTCTTTTCTTAATCTGCTGGATCATCTTGAATATAATCGACAAGCTCCAACTCGGAATTGCTGGAACCGGGTAGTCGTCCAGTTCTCCGCTGATCCTGCAGCGTGTGCTGCTAATCACACAGAATTAACAAGCGCGTAAAATTTCCCTTCGTTTAATTTCAAGCCAAAGGAGGCGTAAACAACGAAATTGTTTGCAATCTTTTATGCGCCATTCAACAATGTTTGCAATCTTTCACACAACAGGCTAGATTCAGGAGTTATCTGGCTTAAATTTACATGAAATATCCCATTATTTTCTGCCAAATCTAGCATTCCTTTTATGTGCATTAGATAACGCAGAAAATTCAATGTTTCTTTTTATCTGTGCATGCTTTTCAACAACTCGTTTTAAACTTGCTGGATGCATTTTGATTATTTTGAAAATCGGATTGTACGTTATATCCTTTCTAGTACACCAAGCTCAATCCACGACATTCATAAGGTAAGTGCACAGCAAAATCTAGCCCTGGTTTATTAGTCACATATTTTTTTATTTGTCAATAAAGAGATGTCACCAATACCGCTAACGCAATATCATTGTGTGTGTGAACGTTTTGACATACGGTTTGCTGTCACAAAAGCATTGTATTGAAAATGGAGTCGAAAGAACAACAAGTGCACAAAAGTGTGCAAAATCACTCGGAGTCCTTCGTTCAACAGTAAGTAGCGTTTTGAAACGCTTCCGGGATCGGTTGACTCTCGATCGGAAACCAAGATCTGGCGGCAAGCAGAGCGACAACTTCAAATCCCAGCGGGATGCAGTGCTTCGGCTGATTAAGCAAAACCCGAACCTTTCCATCCGAGATGTGGCTAAAAACGTCAAAACATCGGATTCTTTCGTTCAAAAAGTGAAGAAAGCAGCAGGATATAGGTCGTTCAAGGTAATAAAAACCCCAAACCGGAACGAGAATCAGGAAACCAGTTCGAAAACAAGAGCGCGCAAGCTGTACGACAATTTGCTGACAAAATTTGACTGCGTGGATGATGAAACAAACGTCAAAGTAGACTTCAAGCAGCTTCTTGGTCTTGAGTTTTATACTGCATTACAACGCGGCAAGGTTGACAATCATTTTAAGGCCAAAAAGTTGTCGAAGTTCTCTAAAAAGTACATGGTTTGGCAGGCTATTTGTAGTTGTAGTTTGAAGAGCAAAATCGTAATATCTACAGGTACGATCAACCAACAAGTTTACGTCAACGAGTGTCTACAAAAACGGCTAGTTCCATTCATCCAAAAGCACGCGATTTCTGTTTTGTTTTGGCCTGATTTGGCGTCTTGCCATTATGGTAAAGTGGCTCAGGAGTGGTATGCAGGACAGAACGTCAACATTGTACCAAAGGACTTCAATCCTCCGAACACCCCAGAACTTTGTCCAATTGGAAGATATCTGGCCATTGTGAAGCGAAACCTTGGGAAATCGAAAGGAGAAGCAAATAATGACAAAGATTTTGTTTAAAAAGTGGGAAAATGCTTCCAGAAAGGTGACTGAGGATACTGTGCAGAACTTAATGGATGGTATCAAACGTAAAGTTAGAGCATATGGATATAACAATTCCGAATAATAATATTTTGGTGTAAATGAGTTATAAATTAACCCAGTGATAAGAAATATTTTTTTCGGATTTAGAAAAAATGTTGTACTGCGAGTTTTTCTTTGGCTAGATTTTGCTGTGCGCATAACTTAATGAAAAGAAACGAACCGAAATAGGTTTTTTTTGCATATAAACAAAACGTTATATGAATACACGCTAAAATGAAATGCGCTAGTATAAGCTCAATTAAGCATCAAATATAAGGTAAAGTAGTTTCGATACACTTTTCAAAACACTCTTTAATTTTCAAGTATATTGTTTATATCTGCGAAGATTGATAGCAATTAACACTTTTAGCAATGATGTGGAAATGCTTACCCAGAAGTTTCTCTCTGATGTATTACTTATATGTTTAGAATTTTAAATTCCGAAACTTTAAACCTCATGTCTTGTGTTATGTACCTGTTTGTTTATCCCGGAAAGTTCAGGAGCAATAGACTCCTCAAACTGGGTCTCAGGGTCTGCTTTCTACCCAGGGGGCTCGCGAACAATGTGTGCAGCGTACAATCACCTGACTGAGTTAACATGGGCTTATATTGATAAAAGTGGTTGAGGTGGGAAAACAAAGTTTTATTGAGGAGTTGAATTGACTGTTTCGGTTGTATAAGTTTGTTATATTTTTTAACAAACCATGTGGATGTAGATAATTATGAGGCTTTTTTCGGTACGTACCGCTGCTCTTGGCAATCTCAAAGTCCGGCAAGCGCTCGCTGCTGCCGTTGGTTGGTGGCTTTAAAAAACTGATTGTACGGCGCATTTTGTCGTTCGCAGATGTCAAAGGATGAATACCGGTCACTATTTTTATATGTTTATGAACTCTTCCAAATTTAATCTGGTGCACATGCATGCCTGTAATTTTCTGGTCAATGGCGCTCTTTTTCAGTTTCCTCGCCCAACTTTCCATCCTGAAGTAGTTTCGAGGGGCGGTTAGATTTATATCGTCACCATTGCAGTATCATGCTCATTTCGCCTGCTAGCCTAGTTTTCATATACCTTCTGATCGTTGTGTCCACTGTTATGGGTGCGAGTACTAACTCTACTCTACCGTTTTAATTAACTCTAGAAACGTCACTGTACACAAAATAAAAGCACAAATTAGAAAAACAATTACACGGTACAGTCTCATTGCGTTGTTCAAAATTATGACGTAGGACTACGCTACTAACTGTAAGCCATTTTGATTGTATTACGTAATATTCTTTGAATTTATATTTCATACTTTTAGGTGGCTTTTTAAGACAAGGCTTAACATTAAAGAGGTTTTCAGTAGCATGAGGCCCGAAATCAACAATGTCCTCTATTGAAATCGATACGTGGAAATATTTCCGATCGATTGGTGCAGAATTTCGAGCACTCTACACCGAAGAAGTCTGTAAGTCGCAGACGAAATAGGCCTATCTGTCAAAAGATAAGCTATCTGTAGTGGAATTTAACGGAATTTGCTCGCGTTTACTAGTGGTAGTTTAAAAAAGTGTTTCAGTTTTTTATTTTGTCTTAGAAAAAGTGATCAAGTGAAGTGTTAATTTAAATTTTCCTAGTTTTTCAGTAAAAATCGTCCTACTAATACGCTCGCAAAAGTGAAGTACTTCAACTTGTTAAAGTGGCTGTATGGCTACTATAAAGAGCCGTCACGCTGGCGGCCACGGATTGAATCTAGGAAACGGATCCAGATTGTTTTTTTTTGTGAGTCATGAAACTTTCGGACTCCATTCTCACACTCAACAACTTATACACTGCAGAACCTCAGACACATTAAATTTTTTAATGCGAATTGATGTGTTGCTGTTTTGGCCATAACCAATGTTGCATTTTTCTCCAAGTTACGATCCATAACGGGAAATTAAACAAAATAATGCGAAACTGCATTATAATCTGATTATTTATTTTTTATTTATTTTTATTTTGAGTTTTATGAATTTTCCACGAGACGTAATTCGTGTTTGACATAAATTGATTTCGTGGTAAATTATGTCTCCCAAAGCCAAAGTGTGTTTGATTGAATTCGTTTTCTCTTCATTTTTTTCAACTCATGTCATAAGCAATCAGGCTCTTCCCTAAGCTCATTCGATAAAAATGCAGCTACAAAGCTACACATTTAAAAATTATTAATTTTACACGAGACGATATTTATCTTTGTAGAAAGTCGGGGATCGGAAATAAAGATTTCTTGTAAAATTTTTGTCTTCTGAAACTGACACATACGCAAGTCAACCAAAAGTAGATTTGGTTGAATTTATTTTCTCATCTCTTTCAACTCATTCTTATGTGCCAGAGGACGCTTGTGTCGGTCTCAGGGCACCAAAATTTACATGTCATTTTGGCAGTGTTCATACTATATTATGCATCCAGGAAAAAAAAAGTCTAGTGCTGTGATACTAGCAGCACTGTTTACTTCCGACGTTTTAAATCAAATATCAGGCAACTCTGAATACATCAACAATCAACTCAACAAACAGAAGATCAGGTGATGTCCATATCCTCAGTGTGGTAAAGAGAGATTTAAATTTATCCACACATTCTTCCTACCTCAACTAGAGCTCTTCGCTCTTGTGTATATTCACCCCCGTGTTTGCTAGCGGGTAGCGCATGTGAGTGTAACAAAATGGTTTTTATTCACACAACAGTCGTTCGCTCTAGGGTGCGAAGAAGAGCTCTCAAGTTCACAGCAGTGATTGCAAATTCACTTTGGCGCTACATAACAAAGGAAGAAAGTAGAATGTTTCTTCCCGCTTCCTTTTTTCGGATTTTTTTTACAAATCTGACGAAGATTTCACGAAGTTTTATCAACCGCACCAGCGAATCACAGAGAGAGCACAGGCGCATTCTCACCCAAGTGTACGCACGGCCAGCCATTTTAACTCAGTTTTGAGTCGTTTTTGACTCACTTCCGTCATTAGTGGAGTCACTCAAATTTGAGTAAATGTAACTGGGATTGACAAGCCGAAAAATCAACAAAATCCATCTGATTTGAGTCGATGTCTAAGGAAACCATAGCGAAAATACAGGTTATGGTTTTGGAAGATCATCGATCGACTGTGGATGTGAGAGACACCATAGGCATCTCACATGGAACAAAATGGCATATTTTGGCTGAAGTTATGGGTTTCAAAAAACTGTGTGCACAATGGGTGCCGCATTTGCTAACAATGCAACAATTTGGATTGTTGTAACAATGCAACATTTGGAGCAATTTCGAAAGGATAAAAAGGATTTTCTGTGGCGATTCATCACTATGGATGAGACTTGCGTCAAGCATCATGATCCTGAATCAAAACAAGAGGCTAAGGAGTGGTGTGAACCAGGCAGTTCGGCTCCGAAACGAGTTCGTGTCCAGAAATCGGCCAAGAAGTTGTTAGCGTCAGGGTTTTGTGATGCAAAAGGAGTTTTATTGATAGATTATCTCCAGACTGGTACCCTTTATTTTGATATTGTCTTACCTCAATTTGGTATTCGCATAACATTGTGGGAACAATTTTATGGTATTGTCCACAGGTATTTTACCTCTTAATCTGAGCTTTTAAATACCAAGGCCAGTTATCAAGTTATTCTTTCCTGCTCGGGTTATGATACATTCTAATTATGGTTAAGGTATTGTAATACCTAATTTTATCATCAACTTAGTGTTCGTAGAACATACTTGGAGTATTGTTTTGGGTATTTTACCCCTTAATCTTAGCTCACTCATGTTTTACTCAGGTTTCCAAGTATAAGGCCTAGTATTTCGGAGTTAGGTATCATTGAGCCATTTTCTCCTGCTCGTGTGTCTTTGTATCAAAAATGAAGCAAGGAAACATGACAAATGAAAAGTTGAATCTTGTTTGGACTGAGTTGTGCTTCTACGGTTATTTGTAAAAATTAGTTTTTGAAAATTGACAGTAATTAGTATATTAAAATCAAGTTTATTCAATTGTGAGTTTGAATTTGATTTCATTGGGAAACTAGGAAAATTTAAATTAACACTTCCTTTGATCACCTTTGAAAAAATAAAAAATAAATTCCTTTAAATTCCACTAGAAAAATCTTACCATTTGACAGATGGGCCTATTTCGTCTGTGACTTACAGACATCCTCGGTGTCCAGTGCTCGACTTGATTTCATTGTTCAAACAAAATTTCTAGCTAAAATAAATGACTTAAACAAGTGTTGCTATGCGAAAAAAGAATCTTTGTTCTTACTTAAGCCTTGAGTGTGTATTTTAGTTGTCACACATAAATGCAGTAAAAATTACATTTCTAAGGACATCCTTGTTTACCATTAAACGCCTATTACGCTTTAATACTATAACAATGGAAACTTTATACCTTTTCCTCTAACTACCTGCTCCCCAACCTCGCTCTAACCAGGATGCGGACGTGCTGCAGGCGGATAACGACAGGGTCAACCAACGACAGAGCTGTTGTCCGTGAAGGCTCACTTTCCCACCTTCTGATATTGCAGACGTTTTTGTTACATTAAGTAAACCCATAATCACAAACACATCTAAATAAAAGATTCTTTCCCTCATCTGCTGCTGCCGCCAGGTGTAGTACTCTGCAGCAAAAGGTTAAAATTTCAGTCATTATACGGATGACCGATTGGACGTGAAAAATGCGCTTGGGCTGGTTTGAAGGGACAACAGTCAACGAGGACAATGTCGACAACGACGGTGGCAAATGGCTTTCAACCCCATTTGCTCTTCGTGTCAGAGGTATAGTGTTTCTGCCGAGAAATAAATGAAGCACATACATACACAAAAGGCGAAGTGAAACAAACAAATTACAAATGTGAGACACATATGATACATAATTAAAATTTATGACGAGCAGGCAGCTTTCACTCGGTCGGGCACATTTTGCGGTAAGGTTGGTTCTCTCCACATGGGAAAATCCCCTTTCGATTCCCCCTTACTCTGACGACTGTGTCTGCTTTTGGGCGATGGGAATTTCGGAAACGCCATTATTTGGGGCATCAAACGTGTATAGGATGCTTTCTCTATTGTTTCTAGTGCGAAGTCTCGGGGAGAGTAAAAAAATATTATCAGCGCAATTTTTCATCCAACGAACGAGCTGGAAGTTCAAACCTGTCTACCGGGTGTGTAGCCTTGTTGATCCTGGAAGCAACAGTACCATAACAGGCCAACTATGCATGAAACAGATGACTGGTGAGTTGTGTTTCGGTGTGCGGAAAAACGTATCACATTTTAATAATTAATTAAACAGGGTTAATTTTAATTTATGAAAATTATGTAATGAAATTAACTCCATTTAGATCGTCATTTAGCAGCAGCAGCAGCAGCAGGGCTCACTCGAATGTGGGTAGGAAAGTTTTTCGCCAGCTCGTAATAATGTATAAATTAGATACATCGTTGCTGAGGGTTGATTAACTCCATGAAAAATGAGCTTTGTAAACTGTTGTTTCGACGATAGGATACATTCGACATTCAGGCTCGGGTTTTTTTTCAGATATTAATATGAATTAAAGAATTTAGGAACAAATCCATTTCAATAGTTGGAGCTATAAAGGATAATTCCAAGGGAATGATATTTCTTAATTTAGACATACGTTATAAAAGTTTGAGGAGAAAAATTAGGGTACTCCTTAGCCTAATATGAATACAACCGAATGGTAACTTTTTTTTTGCTGTGGATCGGTGTGTAGGTGCAATAATTAACCTATTGATCTAAGTAAGATTATCTGTTGACAACTATAAATTTCTAAAGCATTGCAAGGCGATTCCCAATAAATTGAAAAAGACAGTCATAGAGGCACTCATTGTGATTGCCATAGAAGCTGTCAATCATTACCAGCACGGCCACAAGTCGAACTCAATGTGAAAGTCCACTTTACTCTGTCACATGGGAACTACGACACAGTATCGTGAAAATTGAGGTCAATCATAGACTGAGTAACCTTTTACTGAACTGAATTGTAGTTCCCATATCACTGAGTAAAGTGGATTATCACATTGAGTTCAATTTGAGGCTGTGTTTGGAAGTACTTCTAGACTACTAGGTAGAGAGCTGGCGAAAGGTCGTTGATAAGAACCGGTTTGAAGAAGTCTTATTTATTAGACAATTCCAGGATTAATTTAATCAAATCATATCATTTAGGTTATTTTTTTTTCATTTTTATTAATTCATTATCTCATTCCTGGAAAATTACATCATCCCGGTATTAGTTTAATCCCAATATTCATAATCATACCCTGTTGATTGGGAAACCCAGGAGCTTGCGCTCTCGTTCCTCACAAATCTACGGCACAAAATTAGAAAACTTTTTCCATTTCTAATTACTCAACAATGTCGGTAGCAGTTGTTAGCGGTGTGATGCCAGCAGCTTTCGATTAAAATTTGTTTAGACATGACCATGGAGAAAAATTCAACCAGCACACAAACCGGCAAATACACCGTCGTCTAAATGCAGTGGGATAGTGTTTCTGATCGTACGTGAGATGTAGATACTGACGACGGTTCCCAACTGCACCGCAGGGAAAATGGCCGCAGATAACTACATTTGGTAGTGCACATTTTCTGCAGTCATTAGATCGGGTCAGAGACACAGGATCGAAGCATCTGTTGTTGCGGAGCTCCTTCCTCCCTGCCACTGTCCTAAGAAAGGTAAGTTTCGGGGGGGATAAAATTAAACTTTGTTCACCGCAGAACAACAATCGTACTTGTACGTTATAAACGCCACTGAGGGGGTGAATTCGAGTTGCAATCCTGAATGCTGGACTGGAAACAATCGAAATGAAATGGTAATGAGATATATTTTTACCGCTTTCCTGTTCCGAAATTGCGGAACATGGGAACGTTTTCCTGAAGCGGATGTTGTTGACGGAAACGTTCGGGGGGAATGAGTCAAGGGGCAACACGCTGTACGATAAATTACTTACGGGCAAAGTTTATCCAGTTCCTCCTTTTTCGTGACGAACGAGAGCTCTGAGGTAGCGGAGAGTACTTGTAGCGGTTTGGTACACTGGACCAGTTCTTCCTGGCCACAGTCTTCGGTGGTGACCTGTGCTACGGACACTGCGGGAGAGATGAAGGAGACAGAGAGGGAAAGAGACTAGTTAGCATCGAATCGAACAAGGTAATGGATTAGTTGGAAAATGTCAAATAATGGAATCTCGAGCGTGGAAAAAAGTAGTTTCCCTTCAAAATAGGAACATTCAGTACCAGGTCCGAGATAGTTTCAGGACCCGAACAGGAGACAACAACATATGAATACCTAATTTGGATCTTAATAACTGGCCTTGGTATTAAAGAGCCCAGATTAAGAGGTAAAATACCTGAGGATAATATCGTAAAACTGTTCCCACAATGTTATGCGAATACCAAATTGAGGTAAGACAATACCAAAATAGTACCTATCCGGTACCCGAGCAGAAGACAACAACATGTGAATACCTAATTTTGATATACCTAATCAATAACAATTTTGTCTTGAATAACAAAATGTGTTATTTCGGATACCTGGGAATACCTGAGTACTATTTTGGTACTGTCTTACCTCAATTTGGTATTCGCATTACATTGTGGGAACAATTTTATGGTATTTTCCTCAGGTATTTTACCTCTTAATCTGAGCTCTTCAATACCAAGGCCAGTTATCAAGTTATTCACTCCTGCTCGGGTATTCTCAGGTATCCGAAAAAACAAATTTTGTTATTCGATCAAGATTAGGTATTCATATGTTATTTTTTCCTGCTCGGGTAGTGC
The DNA here is from genome assembly GCA_024533555.2 of Aedes koreicus. Lineage (NCBI taxonomy): Eukaryota > Metazoa > Arthropoda > Insecta > Diptera > Culicidae > Aedes > Aedes koreicus. The sequence goes on from JAHHFK020004686.1 coordinate 44,831, forward strand.
AATGTAGAGAACGGCCATTTGCTGGTCAGAAAACAACGCGCATGTGTGGGTGAAAAGCACATAATCTTACTTGTGGGTGCATTCACCACGTGGTGTACAGAGTTTTGTTATGCAGGTTGCATATCTATCTGGCGGTTTAGCAACGTTAATTTTTGCGCTTATTTAATCGCGAGTGCATGAAACTAATTACGAATCAATTTTTAATTTTACGATTGAACAAGATAGTGTGATTGAGGAGGCGGCCATGGGTGAGATCTATCTGATTTTAACTATATAACAATAATCTTATTTTCAAATAATACAAAATGGCCTGGTTTGGAAATTTAAAATTTCCCAATCTGGAAGTGTGTTGCAGTGCGCTTATCCAAATGATATCGGTAATGTTAACATGCGGGGCATACTGTATGTGAAAGTAGCCTCGGAATGAGCGTGACTCTCCAGACATTCTGAAATGGGTTGCTGGATCTGCAGTAGAGCTATCACTTTCTATCTCCCGGCTTAAAGCTGCTTCCAATGGTCACTTGAATGATTGTTGTAAACAGATTTCTTCCATAATACCATTGCCGGCCGATGGGTGTTAGATTGGACACACTTACACACATGTTGACGTAAGAGAAATGTCCGCCAAAATCATCGTGTTAAGGCTCGAACGCAGTGATAACGGAAGCTAAACGGAGACGGCTGCGGAAGAGTCCAATCTGATTAAACCTGGTTGTCGGATAGAAAACTGATTAGATCCATGTTGATTCCAATTGGACATATCGACGTCATTTGCGACAACTGGCAAACCTGCCGTTTCCGTTCCGTTTCCGTTCACATTGCGTTTGGGCCTTTACGATCAGACGTACACGCTTATTCGAATTTACCCAAAACTGAGTAAAGTTAACACAAACTCATACAAATTTGAACTACCATTATTATAAAATGTGGATTTAATGGAAATTTAGTAGAATATTGAAATTAAAAAATACACTAGCATTATTATAAAATGTTGATTTAATGGAAAATGAGTAGAATATTGAAATTAAAAAATACACTAGGCTGCTACAGTTGAGCTTTTCCTTTTTCATTCTTTTGAAAAAAAAAAATGGACTACCATCCAACTTTGAGCCCTTGCATAAGACCGTTTGTAGGTACTTCATTTGTTATCGACTCTAGTACTCGCACATGCTGCATTATCAATGCGATTGTGTCGATGATAGGAATATATTGAGTCGCGTACTTGATGACTTTTGTATGTTTAATAACATTTCTTGTTCATATGAAGCATGTTAGCTGGAATAGTGGTTACTTTTATGAGCTTTGTTCGTCTTAGAAGCTCATCCTTGGGAATTGGAATAGTATATCCTGCAGCTCCTGACAAATACGCCATGCTGTCCTTAGGCGTACGCTCATTACCAAAAATACTCGGGATTTGAAACTTGTTGATGCTATTCACTGCATCAACATCATCGTACGGAATCGATTTCTGGCGTAAAAATGATTTGAAAATACCTAGGTGCTTTGCGGAATAATCGAGCAGCTCTGTTGCAGCTTTTATCAAATCTATAATTTTCGTTTTCGGAAGCCCAGCATCACAACGCATTTTAATTACAAATTGTTGTGCCAGTTTCTCTTATACCCGTTGGCGAGACGAAAAGTTCGAAAAAGTTCTTATTAGTTATTCCATCGTAATTCGGTTCGTTTTCTGTCACATAAGGTGGACCTAACTCCACTGTCATGACTCCTGAGTCATGATTATAAGCATCTGGTACGGCATTCCTGGCTTCACTATTTCCACTGGGATATAATTTAACAATACGTCGTTTGGGTGTTCTGAAACGATTACATAGAGTCCCATATTCAGAACATACGAAGGGAACCTCCGTAGTTTGACTGGTATTGAGGTTGTGTTTCTGCCGGAAGTGCATTTTTAACTAATCCACATATCCGGGATCAAACCTTCCGCAAGAAGTTATGTGACAACGAAAACCTGAAGAAAAACATATAATTATAGCTTATAATTACGCGTATAGTGAAATAAGATTAATTTGTTAAATATTGTTCCATGAATTCAAGTTTTCATTCAAGACTTAGTAGTTTCTGAAATTGGGAGTTTCCGAGAACGGAAGTATTTTGGATATTTATTAGAAAATAGAACAAACATTATAATACTTTAAATTCGCGGTACGTTTTCGTATCCACTGCCGATGCTATTTGCTGCATTTCCTAAATTATCCTTTTTAAATTTATAACAATTAAATTTTTCACCTCAATTTAAAAAAATGGTGACTGATGCTGCCGGGTATTCACTTGTGAAAAACACAAGTTTAAAGCTGTTCACAGAAATAAACAAAACAGTTAACATGACAAATAATCAAGAAGATTGACATATTTATACTTGACAAACAGGTGTACATACAATTGTTTATAAACTATAGTCTGTCGAATTATGCCAAATATTTGTTCATTGTACAAATAATAGACTAACAGCCTACGGATTGAACCAGGTTTATGAAGAACTGAGTAAGATTGACCAACTTTCATAAATCACCAAACCCCTGGTTTGACGTTTCAGCCTGTTTTATGAAAATGGGTCTCTGTCAATCTTCTTGTTTTTTTGTCACATTGAGTGTTTTGTTTATTTCTGTGAACAGCCGTTTGGTGTCATTTGTACATGAGGGTCCCGTCATAGTGAAGCAACGATTTCTGTGGAGTGATTCCGTGACTGTATTGGCTTGGCTTTGAGCAGACTACCGCCGCTACAAACAATATGTAGCGTGTAGGATTGGAGAGCTATTATCAACAAAGGACGTCTAACAATGGCGATAGGTTCCCAGTAAACTCAATCCTGTGGATTCCACGACCGATTGGGCTGAAAATCCGTGTCCTGGAATCACCGCCGATTGGTTTAGGGACCCAGAATTTCTTCGTCTCTCCGAGAAGGAATGGCCGAAGCAAGCTGAAGAATTAGTTCAGACGGAAGAAGAAGTACGGCCCTGTTTCGTGATTCAAGGCTTATCAATTCCATCTACTCTAATGGATTCCTCTCACTTTTCAAAATGACGTTGGTTGTTAGCTGCAATTGAGTACGTGCACCGTTTCGTGGACATTTGCAGACGTGTCGAGGAGAAAAAACGGAATCACGGTATCTGAATCAAAATGAACTGAAGAAAGCGAGGAACAAACAGATGCGAATGGTGCTGTGGGAGGATTACCCAGATGAGATGGACGTGCTGCTGGGAAGAGAACCGAAGTTACACACAGCGAGTGTCTTGTACCAATTGACACCGACAGTCGACAGTTGATGAATGTGGAGTTTTACGGGTTGGTGGAAGAACTGGAGCTGCACTGCATACTAAATTTGATGCCACGTTTCCGATGTTTCATCCAGTAACCAGATTAATCGTGGATGATTTTCACCGAGTCTTCCACCACGGAAAATCCGAAACAGTAGTGAAATGAAGTTGGGCAGTGCTACTATATCTCCCGACTAAGGAAGGTGGTGAAGCAAGTAGCCGCAGCGTGTTACCACCTGGGCGCACTGCTTCAGGTTAGCGTTCCACAATGTTACCCGACTGAACCCGAATCAACGGCTGACAGGTGATAGTGAAGAAAAGGAGGGGAAAACCAATTCCAATGAAGAGAAAATAACAATGTCAATAGTGAAGTACAGCAGATTAACAATATCACAGTGAAATTTGCAAGAATGTGTTGCCTAAATAAAACTCCATCTAGAAACACTTCTTACTATTAATGCAGGTTGAGCGAACATCTACCTAAGCACACTGAAAGTTTGGAAGCTGCACTGAACTGCGAACTCATTTATGTGCTGCTCAAAACCCATTTTTATCTCCTCACCGCAAATAACAGTAAACTTGCTCTCGTCGGTGAACAGGAATACTCGATTTTTTCGCTTGAGGAAGTTCAAGATTTTCATACATCGCTCGACATGTAGCTCTCGGATCATGAGACCTGTTTTCTGTGCCCTCGACTTCGTTCCGCAATCTTCTTTTACGATTTTCCGCGCCGTAAAACCGCTGATCCTGCGTTACTTCGCCATGTTCCTCATTGAACGCACTGAATCCGAGCTGACCTCGGACGACCTGTGGCCACCTTCGCGGATATTTGTCCTTTCTTTTCTCGGTCTAAAACTCTTGTCACGGCGATTGAAATGTCTTTATGCGACATTTGCGCGTGGGACAAATCTCGAAAATGCTGCCACTTCGTCATGGTGCAGCTATCAAACAAAGGAAATCGGCTTCATTTACTCGCAGCCTACTATGATATGAATTATAACTTACGCGCATGCAAACAAAACCCAGGCATTGTATGCACAGTTGAACGGGAACCTTATTTGTACGATAGTGTAAACATTATCACGCATACGGTAAGTATCAGTATTTATTGTCTCTGATGTCACGAATTGCTCTGACCAGCCTTGGTAAAAACACCAGACCGTTCTGCACGAGAACCGAACTTGACTGCAAACACACCACCATGTGGCTGTAAATTACCACTTTAGTTTCGTGCTTATAGATGAACCCGCAACGCAATGGACGCGACACGAGTGTACAAGCTCGTGTTTTGCTTTTGACACCGTGTTTGATTTTTGATAAAATACCCGAGCCGAGTGATTACGATCACAAGAAAGCTCTCAACATACACCCAGTATGACACTGGTTACTACGGATAGAGCAATGCTTGGATGATTCTAAAAATTTGATAATTTGACTTATAGGTTTGTTTTCTTGGCTGTTGGGTGACGGGCGCATAAGTTGATTGAGTTTAACAAGCACGGTACGGGGCACGGATAGAAATAAAACAAATTAACCACGCGTGTATTCCGAAATCGGACACAATCGGAAACACTCGGCTGTGGTGTTTGCCGAAACATCATACACGATGTCCCAACCAAAACACGAGCACTGACATTGGTGTTGTACCCACCGGCCACCGCGTTGCGTGTTTGTCTGGAAGCACGGAGTCAAAGTGGTGAATTTAATACACGCGCTAGCGTGGTAAAATGTAGCTCGGCGTGCTGTGTAGTGTTTGGACATGGCTGGCTCTGACCACATTCCGCATGCGCAGAAAGCTTTCCAAACAATTTTCTCGGTAAACATAGACTTATCGGCATCATCGACGTCCTGGCCTTCACATACGGTGTAATATTGATCTCCCGGAAGCGTCTTATAGTCCAATTTTACATATGCTTCATCATCCATATCCGCTGGGGAATAGAGTGCCACAAGGTTCCGTATTGTCTGTGACACTATTTCTCGTAGCAATGCAGCCTATTTTCTATGTGCTACCCGTCGGAGTCGATATTCTTTTGTACGCGGATTACACCCTCCTTGTGGTACGAGGTTCGAAAGGGGAAAAATCACACCGAAAACTGCAAGCCACTTTCAAGACTGTGGACAAGTGAGCGATAAGCGTGGGGTTGGCTATTCCCGACGAAGTCGCAGATATTCTACTGCAGTCCAAATACGCGTCGAGAGCCAGCGCAAGAGATTACCATCGATCGAACCTCCGTCCCGAAGACCAACCGTCTGAGGATCCTGGGTATCACGATGAACCGAACCTTGACGTTCAAGCTATACTGCAAAGCAGTAAGGATAGCGTGCAATTCACGACTGAGGATCCTCCAGATGATCGGAGCGAAACTCCCGCGCAACCCTGCTGCAGGTGGATTCGGCGCTAGTCACTGTGAAGCTGACGTACGGAGTTGGACTAGTGAGCCGAGGACGGCCGGAGACACTACAGACTCTCGCCCAGCATACAACAAAACGGTACGCTACGCTTCCAGAGCTTTCGTGTCCAGCCCAATCATCTCGATTATGTATGAAGCTGGAACTCTCCCTTTCGAATTCCTCGCAGTTCAATCCGTAGCACGAAAGGCCATTCGAATTCTAGCTAAATGATCCGGTGAGCATCTGACCGTGTACTTGAAGTGACGGGTACCAAACTTCCCGCTGTCGAACATTTAACGAGACAGAGCGATCGTGTTTGACACGCACGTAAACCATCGAGAGTATGGGACGTAAAGCGAAGTATACGAGCCGGCGATCCGCCGGATACTGTCCGTCCAGTCGTCCAACAGCTGCTTGCGACCAGATTCCACAGGCTGACGGTGGTCTACACCGAAGGTTCGAAAAGTTAAGACACCGTTGAAACCGCATTTTTACACGACCAGCCTCGCCGGTTTGCTCAGCCTTTCGAAAGCGTGCAGCGTTTTCTCGGCGGAGGCGTTCGTCATAATCAGAGCGGTTTCGATCCCGAAGTTCAGTACCGAAATGGTGATTTTCACGGATTCAGAATTAGTATCAGGAAGGTCGAAGCACCCGTGGATCCAGGAAGTCGAAGAGATAGTGCGCAACATAGTCGTTTGCTTCGGTTGGATTCCGGGACATACTGAGATCAACCAGGCCGTTCGATTAGCAAACAAGGCTAGAGCACAACCCGCCGTAGGTATGTCTATTCCGGTCGAAGATGCACTGCGAGCAGCGAAACAAGCGATACAACTGCCGATGGGACCAGTGGCACGATGCTAGAGATGCACAATTGAGGGAAGTGAAGTATGACACGTGCAGGTGGACGGACCAGGCCAACCCAGCCGACTAACTCGGCTGACACATTCATTTCTATTGAAAATGGACACATCGCCAATCTGCGAGTGCTGCGAAACCGAAATCAATGTGTGGCATCTTATTCTCCACTGTCAAAACTACGAAACAGAGCAACAAGAAAACGATATCAGTCCTACCAGCTTACAAGATGGCCTGGATAATAGTGAAGGTTATACGATGAAACTGCTGCCGTTCCTGCGCCGGGTGTTGCCGGTAGATATGGAAATAATGTGTAGTAGTTACAGCAGTTATATGGAAATAATGTGTAGTAGTTACAGGCTGGCACTTTGGGACACTGGCGTCCCACAGGTTAGTACCGGGTTTTTAAACCATCATCAAATACTGTCTCGGTAATCTTTCCATGTCACAGCCAAGCCGCAGCAGTTTCCCCAGTCGATCTTCCGACAGTTGTAACCACACCATACCACACATCCGGAGAAAAATCCGTCCAGAACTCGATCCGGCACCTGACACCGGATAGGTCGCTACGTACTCACCGATTCAAATGATGATAAAAAAAAGAAAGAAATGAAATGAAGTGAAGAAGAGAACGAAGAATAAGAAGAACGAAAAAATTATGTTAAAAAAAATGTAAATCAACCTGTATCTTAAAACTCCGCTTTTCCGACACGATTACCCACTAATGTGTAAAGTGTCGTAAATAAACAAACAAACAAACAACTTCCAAGCTCGCGGTGTAACGGTGGCAACATCTCGAACAGAATTGTTTTTTTTTTATTCGAAATCATGATCAAGCTATCTTTTGGTCCATTCGTCCTGGTTTTCGACCACATTTAGGTGCGTCCGCAAAGCTACAAGCGGTACAATGCGGGACCTAACTCATCTGTATTGCAATTCATCTGAGCTTTCGTTTCATAAACCACGCATCAAAAAATGATGAGTTTTGATAGACACGTAAAATTTCCCAATATCGTTCAATGGCAAACCAAAGCTAGCGAAATTGTTTGCATTCTTTCATACAACAGACCTAATTAAGGCGATATATGGCTAGAATTTACATCAAATATTCCTTGAACTTATGCCAAATCAAGTATTTCACATATGTGCATTAGATAACGTTACATGTGTCATCCAAACTGTGCATCGTGTTGTGCAAATTAATCGTCATAACGACGTTCTCATGCTTTTTGATTCACCCCTTTCTTCGAACAGAAATAATCCTACCGGATAATTTAATTTCAGTGAAAACAAATCAGCTCTACCAAAGGTCAGATCCACATTCGACGAATGCTAAAGCTCAGTCCCTGCAAACTTTAGCTGTATGAAGAGTGAACATTTCAAAACATCATAACATAAAACCAAGCAAAATTGTCCTCTTACCTGCCATGGCGACAAATGCCACGTGAAAGACGGTTCTAATATCAACACACTCGCTAATCCTCATGGTTTGGCTGTGCTGTGTATTTTTCTGCGGTTCCAACGATGGGTGGATGGATGTTCCCCAGTCACTCAACCGCAATTCTTAGGGGGAGAGTCTGAGCTCTGTCACTCTCCTTCTCACCAGCCCGCTGGATTCAAATCGTTTTCACTGCTCAGTGTGCAAGGGCTCGTGCTGCCGTCCACTGAGCCACAGTTTGATGTTATTTTATTAGCACAATTTGTCTTGTTCTTCGTTCTTCACTGGTTTTTTATTTATAGTACATCAAATCAGTTTAATCCGGTCTTGGCTTTTTTGGTTTAACAAAATTGTAACTACAGTTTCACTTAGACCGTACTTTGCTTGTTCGCTTTGAGGATTATATCTTTTGTGGTTTGGTAAATAGTTGACGGATGAACCAACGCGCAATGCCCTTCAGGATGACTTCGTTTCGGCGAATCTGAAAAATTGGGTAAAGGAAAACAAAATTATCAAATATCATCCTTTTTACGACAGAGCAAACTTAGATCAAAACTGAAACTTATTTAATGACATCCTGGGAGCGACTCCGACCGAGCTTCTGCTTTTTTTTATAATGTCAATAGTTCTGTACAGCGTCAAGTTCGCGCGTCTCCCCCGACAGTGGTTCCCATATTTCATCGTTACCATTGCCAATGTCTGCTAAATGTCCGAAAGAACAACTTTTCTTATAAATTTCTCGCCAGTTGGTATAAATCAAAACTCTGCCATAACTTGTGTATGTAGCGTGGTTTCCTTTTGCCATCATTTCAATTCGCTCTCGTTCTCGACTACGATGCGATCGGGGGGAAAAGTCTGAAGTACTGTTCAATTTTTTTTTGCCCTCACTCGTACAATCGGATCCTAGGCCGGTATGGTGCGGGAGCGAAAAAAAATTAGGTTTGTTCGATTTCTAGTTTTGGAATTTGAGTTGCTGCTCGAATTTCCATTTACTTGAGATGAACTTTTGAGTGAGCACAACGGGAAGAACAAAAAAATTATTGCATCATTCCTGGGGTTTTTGTTTGGTGGTGTTTTGTTTTAAAATGGGGGGAGTTTCTACTTTTTTGTTCGATGTGGTAACTATGTGTTTCAATCGGATAATAGGAATGTTCTGGCATCGATCAACGTGCAAAATGAATGATTGTTGCGCACTTGGACCACGGTGAAGTGAAAGCCATTAAAACACTCATGCATCATGAATAGCGATGAAAAATGGCGTGTGGACTATGGAGCAGTTGTTGAAGTATATTTTTTGAAAAGTTTGTCAATGGATGTTACCTGCTTGCTGATATCGGCAGGATTTGTTATAGAAGGGAACGGCTCTAAGATTGATCTATAAAGTGGAAATTGTATCGAAGTAAAATCCAATATTTGTTTTAGGTTGCTAATGAATAAATATCAAAAAATGCTTACTTCAGAGTTTTAATTAATTGCAAAAAAGGTTTCGGGTAATGGCAATAGCTTCAAAGATTTGACTGCTGTGATGTAGGACTAACTTCAAATTGAAGCTAAACTATTCGCTCTTCAAAATCTCCAATTTAAGTACCAGTTTTGAGTCATGACATTTTAAATTATCCACTTAATGAAAAATTTAACCTTCCTACAATATATATCTATGAAGCAACCGTATCCGGTTTCAATTTTGTTCTTGAGCCTGATTGAAATCAGTAAACACTATGCAAGCTGATTATTACTCGTTTGCACATTTTCTTTTTAATGAGAGAAATTATCCGTTTCTCAACCGTTAAGGCCTGGAAAGTAAAGACAACGCTTTAATGATAACATAAAAAACAACATCTTCAACAAGCTCTACAAAATTAGCATGGTGGAAAGAAATAATAACTTCTGCCTTCAAACGATTCCCCTTACTGTAATCATACACCTCGCGTTCGTTTTTTTAAGCAAACTCTACGGGAAGTGCAACTTTCGGTTCCCTCTTTTCGCTGCATCCTCGAGAACAATGACTTAGTGCTCAGCAACTAAGTGCAAGGAGGAACTTACACTGACCCACCCCCCGTCCGCAGCAGTTTCCAGTGTTTCGCAAAGCAGCCATTTTTTGCAAATTAATTTCTCAGAAACGAAGAGGAAAAAGAAGCCGTATTGCCAGTACTTCCGACTTTTCATAACTCATTTGCTAATTTGGCTCCATTTTCCACCTCGTTATTGAGCAGTTCCATGCCGTCTGACGAATTGGTTGATGAAACAAATGTTTTGTTTTGTTGAAAATTATAAAATATGTCGAAAATATTCAAATATTTCTTCAGCAATGAAAGTAATAAAATAAAGAAATTGTTGAAAAAAAAATCAAATAGATAATCCAACCAAAACATTAATCGAAGGCGTTCGAGTGGAAAATATTCTTTTGGCATTTAACCTGGAACTGCTTAATTTTAAATATTCCGCGAACTCAAAAAAAAAAAAAAAAAAAAAAGAAAAACCATGTCTCAGGCGCGTACAACTGCAGCAAGCAGAATAGTTCAAGCCAGCAGGTCCTGGAAAAAGAAAGTTTTAATTCAATTCCGGCTCGCAGCTTTCGCTCATTGAGTGCATTTTAAGTACCGGTAGAACTTTGGCCTGTGTTCACCGTCAATTGTTCGAAAACGGCGATCATTTTGAAAATTATTTTAAAGAGCATTTTTGGCTACGAGTGTTCAAGATGCTCCACTTGTTGACACCCATTACACCGAACTCGATGCAAAGCGGAGTCCTAGAGTATAAACACTTAAATTGCATCAAGACCGTTAACAAATTGCACACCTCGTCATGCTGCAACTTCTTCCGTTGGGTAAACATCGCTATAAGCAAACGATTTCACAAAATCACAGCTTATACCGAAGCTCGTCAGTCACGATGTCGGAGCGAATAACAAGCGACGAACTGCCCCATTTCATGTGACATAAAATGGCAAGGACTTGCTTTGGCCACGGTGAAAGGGTGATTCATGCATGACACTCCGGTACAAGGGTAAAAATCTGGCTTCAAGAAGTCTTCCACCATTTAACAACGGTGCAGTACGATGGGAGAAAATGGGGCAAAACGTTGAGCTGGGTGTAAAATCATTTCATTATTACCATATGTTAACATCTTACCATCTACATCTCCGCATGAAAAAGCTATGAAGAACTGTTTGTATACAACACTACAATATTTATCACGCATTTAATATTAAGGCGGCGTCCATAAATTACGTAACGCTTGTAGGGGGTACTCTCTAGCGTTACAAAATGTTACATAGGGGGAGGCGGATCTAGCATAGTGCTACGTAACAAAAGAAAATCATAGGTCTGTATGCTTTTGTTTTCGAGAAATTCATTTTTGGCATGGAAAAAAAATTCCATGCGCTCCTCGCATACATTCTAATTATGCTCGTTCAATCTTGGCGCAATCTATCTTTCACAAATAATTTCAGTATGTTATTTCACAAACACACCATGTATTTATTAAACTACCAGAAAATCAACCAGTAAACATGTGCAAATTTACCTCAGTGCATGTGAAGTACGGTGGTTGCGACTGTTTGTTTACATTCGGTTCATAATTTGAAAATCCGATAAGCATCGCGAACAGTGATTGAAGTTTGAGTGCGAAAATGGATAAGAACCAGTTGTTCCAGCAGCTGTTCAGCAGCCTGACGAAAGCTTACCCATCCAAATAAAAAAGGAAGCGCAGGAGGAAGATATTTCACTTTGGAATGAACAGAAAAGGCAGAATCCCACAGGGTTAACTTATTGCGTTTCTGCTAAGATTTCCGACCGCGCATCGAAGACACGCCATCTGAACTGTTGAAAACAATCGTTGACATTTCGTTGCATGGATCTGCTGCTGAAGGAAAGTTCCAGGATGAAAGTATCCGTAGCATAAAAACCCTCTCTGAATTTCACGAGCCGTTACAACTGAAGGGGATTCAGATAAAACGATCCGCCACTTACTTAACGTTGCTGCCACGCTGTTTTATTTAACACAGGAAGGAAAACGACACGTTTCAACAGTTCTTGTAAAGTTTCTTCGAGCAACCAACGATCAGCAGTCCAAGCATCCAGACGGTGAATTTTGCACTGACGCAATACGTATGCTGGAAGAATTGTCTTCTTTGCTGGTTCCTAATGAGGTATCATTCATCAGTCAGGATGATAAAGCACGAGTTCCCATTGGAACAACAGCATCAAACAAACAAGCTCCCCTTCTGATGCATTTCGAATATCACGTGAAGTTGCCGGACCATGACTGGGTGGTGGCAAATCGGCACAAACTCAGTCCCTCGGTTTATGCAGGCATTGAAATAAAACCGAATGGAATGGGTCAACGTGAAGCGGTAGGCTATAGCCGTCCCACTTGTGTGCGTATTCGCTCAGGTGAGTGGTATTCTCTTCTTTATATAGGAATATTTTTGATACTGACTGTATCAACTGAACATCTCCAGGAAAACATGATTCATCTACCGCTTATTCGCACGGTCTAGATTACGAGAGACTGTTGGAGCTTCCTGAGTTCGCCGAGGCTATGTTTTACCAAGGCAACATAAAACCAATCCATATCGTGATCATGAAAATCCCAGGTATCGAAAGGTTATTGATGGGCATCCAGCTGAAGCTTACGAAAATGGTGAATAGAAGTGCATTCAACCGAGTGGAAAGGCGAATGGCACCTTTGTCTTGGGAATTGTCTAGTTTGGTTTCACCACATGATCACTATGGATCACATCTCGATAATAGAATGCGTACTACAGATTCTGAACTTGAGAAACAGAATTTGTTGACCCGGAATCGTCGAAACTAGATTGGGTTTCAGTGTCCAATTGGGATGCAGAATGGTTTTCTGCACATGTTTGCTCTTCACAATACTTTCTTCAGATCGTGAAATGCTCAAATCACGAATGCTGTATTGAACCCAGAAGTAGCTATTTTGATGTTTTGCCAACCCAGTTCTTGCCAGCACCAGTTCCAATCAAGCAAACTGAGGATGGATTGAAAGCTCCAAGCCCAAGCGTGATTGATGGCGGATCTTACCCATCCTTATTCATTCGGAATTCCAAAAACATTACAAAGGTGCTACCTAAATCCCTCCCGGCGCATAAGGAACTACCGTACGATTTGTATTGTCCTTCCGTACAGAAGGCCATTAAAAAGCAGAATTTGCAAAACTTGTGGGGTGTACTTGGCATCGCAGGTTATGCTAAGCGAGCATAATCGAATCCACAGAGCAACGCCTGCAGTAAAAAGATTTCGTGGCAATGGTAAAAAAGCCATCGCGAAGCGAGAAAAGGAGGTTTTGATTATTGAGAACGAAGATGCAATCTGGAAAGACAAAGGTTCCGATATCGATGACCCGGAAACGGTTGAAATCGATGATTTGATTCCAGTAATAACCATGGATGAACATTTGCAGCCAATCTGCCGAGATATCTTAGAACGCTAACTTATTTTTTTTTTTTTTTTTTAAAAGTTTGTTGAATTATCATGAAATAAAGATGAAATAAGCAAATCGAACCTTTTAAAATCTACATTTTGGAACATAAGACCGGGGGGGAAGTATCCCAGTTTTACCTATTTAACAGAGGGAGGTGTTTTCGGTGCTTCGTTTTGTTACAAAGAAGGGGGAGGGGGTCCAAAAATTACAATTTTAGCGTTACGTTATTTATGGACCCTGTCTTAGTAGTCTTCAGTTGCAGGTTTATCGCATCTTTCGATATGATTTTGATAATTTTTATAAATAATAAAAATTTGAACATTTTCCGAAACGCCTTTGCGTGTTGATCAAAAAAGTACCCCAAAACTTCAATTAACATAAATGCATTTACTCAGTTATTGAGTTCCTTATCTTATTCTTATTTTCAAATATTTAGTGAGATTCGATCTTAAAAAATCAAATATGGCATAGAACGTATTGAAAATACTTTTAACGATTAGTGTATGTATTTAGAAAATTAGAAAATTTCTGTATTTCGTGATCAATTTTTACGTCATTAAAGTTTTTAATGTCATGTAATTTTGAAAACAGACGTATATTTACTATATTAGATTCTTTCAAAGTGTGTCCCGAATCGTGCAGCTAGTAATGTCGTTTTCGATTATTGTCGGTGCGGAACTGGTTTCGCCCTAGGTCCGCCCAAACAGCTGTTAAAACGTTTTTTTTTATTTAATCGGGTCGAATCTGGATCCGCTCTGGATCCGACCCAACATCAACTTTTTTCGAGGTCCAACTTAGATTCACCAATACACACAAACATGAACTGTCAGAATAAAATGTTTATGTTTGTTTATGTTTATGTTTTGCACTGATACCATCATACTGACTCAACTCTGAATCTGTTTTCGTTTGGTAATTGCGAGTCCGAGGGAGACCTGACCCAGGTTTAAAACCAAAAACGACATAAGTCTGTCACTATTCATTAGAAATTTAAGTTTGAAGTCATTGCTTACGTTTGGTAAGCACTGTATCGAAAATAAGCTATCCACATATTTTTCATTCAAATCATCTAAAAAAATGATGTTTTATTCAAACAAACGGTTGATTCCTTATAGTACGGGATTGAACTTGAACATTGGGAAGACCGGATGAAATTAAAATTATTCTTTAACTAATTTTAGAATTTTTGATCGAACAGTTCCCATCAAGTTCCGAACAAGTTTCAACACATATTTTAGACGCCTTTGCCCAAATTTTTTTGAACTTCCGCATATTATCAGCTGCTTTACCAGTATTTTTGAAGACCCTCTTTACAACCGCCTAATAGCGTTCGATGGGCCGAAGCTGAGGGCAATTTTGCGGATTGATGTCTTTCTCAACGAAATCAATACCCTTTTCCGTGACCCACTTGAGAGTTGGTTTGGTGTAATGCGCTGACGCCAAATCCGGCCAAAACAGTGGAGAGGTACTATGCTTCTGATATAAAGGCAGCAACCTCCTCTGAAGACCATCAGATCGATAGGTATCCGCATTGAATGTTTCGGTAGTGTAAAAAATGTTAGACTTCAAATCGCAAGAACATATTGCTTACCATACCACTCTTTTCGACCAAACTTCTCCACTTGAATCGACCTGTCGAAAAATGACAGTCAAACGCACATGCATCAATGCTATGCTGAACACATTAAAACCATCACAAATAAACGCGTACAACGCAAATGTACGTGGAGAGCTTATTTTAGATACATTCCTTAAACAGAGCTTTTTCTCGAATTTGTCGCACAATTTAAAGCAGAACAACACTGCTGACGGTGCATGTTCGGCCTAAAACTTCTCGCGTTGATCAAGTGTGCTGTTTGCGATATGCACGGGACGACGGGACGTAATCCTTAAGACACTGAGTCTGAAGTTCATGGTGCGAGAGGGCACTCAATAGAATTTGCCAACAGGCCAACAATAATTACCTGAAGTACAGCTTTCAGTACGTTAAAGCATGGAACGATCAAAACTTGGTCGACTCAAATATGACGTAGTTTTTTTAATCGTGCATTTAAAAAACTTGAACACCCCTCATTTTGTAGGTGTATGCGTATGAAATGTTGACTCTATTTTGTGTTTGCCATTTTTTATTCAGTTGTCAAAGTGGCGTCGAAGCAAGAAGAGCAGCCAGCAAAATTTTGCACGCGCCTAAGCAAAATCCAATTGTTTCCCTCGTTGACTTGGCAAAATCATTTAATATTACCAAATCAACCGTGACGAATATTATAAAAGTGTTCGGAGAACTCCTGACGACTGCCCAAGAAGCCGGGATCACCGAAACCAGGAAGCCGCAGTGACCGGAAGAATATTGGCCAGCATTTTCAAACGCAATCCGAACATTTCCATCAGAGATATCGGAAACAAAATGGGAAAGTCTTACACAACAGTGCAGATTGCAAAGAAATGAAACGGACTGTCAACATATAAGATTACAATGACACCAAATTAAGATGATAAGCAAAGCACAACAGTTTGATTGCGTCGTAATGGACGATGAAACATACGTCAAGGCTGATTTCAAGCAGCTCCCAGGTCAAAAGTTGTATACGCCTAACGGAAAAGGAGAGGTTCAAGATAAGTTTAAGCATAAAAAAAATTAAACTCGAAAAAATAATTGGTTTGGCAGGCGATTTGCACCGGTGCACAGTGGGACGAAATAAAAAAAAGTGGGACATGGGTATTTGCGGCGAAACTATTAGGTGTGGCCCATTGATGTCTTCTACAATGTTTCCACATTTTTTAAGTACTTTATTTTTGTGTGAACAAACTTGGTTTAAGAGGTGTTTACACCTAGATAAAAAATTTAACTTTTTTATATCTGGTTCAAGTCGATGACCATGTATTCAAATATTGTAGATTAGATCATATTATGAAAGTTTGTAAAGGACAAACACTTTCTATCTCTTAACTGGACGAAATTGTAGGGTGAAAAAGTAATAAAAAGGTAATACTCCCTTAAAAATCGTTTTTTTTACCATAACTTTTTTATGCGAATTTTCTTTTTTTTTTTTTAATGTTCCACAAAGACAAATTCAAAGTCTTTCAAAAATACATTTTTTTTGCAGCAGACAGCTAATAATTATTTCTTCATTTAAAGGATTTATGTCGGTTTTAATGAATTTTTTAAGCTATCTTCGAGGATGTGTATATTACAGGTTAGCAGATATAAACAGCTAAACTTAACGTTTATTTATCCAGCAACTGATATCCAAATGATGTACAACTTAAAGGGGGCGTCCAAGAGTTTACTTAACAAATTTTCAAAAGAGTAACTTAGCTTCTTATTATATTATGTTGCATTTATAGTGATTTTTGCATCTTTTTTAATTCAAAAGAAAAAAAAGTGACCTATTTATTAGACAAAAACCCATCGTTGTACTGCAAATTTTCCTCTTCATCTTCCCAGTATATAGCATATTTTTGAAATGTTTTAGAACCAACTTTCTCCATAAACAGGGGAAAGTGCTTTAATGTACGTCTATGGATTTAGAATTCGGCCTTTCCATAAAATTTGCCTGTCCTTATATTTTTACCATATTTATAAGTCAACGAGGCTATATTACTGTATGTATATGATTTTAAGGATAAAGGATATGATTTTAAGGATATTTACCTCGAGTTTTATGCTTAGGCCGAATCCTGGATCCATAGATTCACATTAGAGCACATTCGCCTACTTTATCTTTTATGGCAACGGCAACGCGGCAAGCCCAATTTGACTGGCAACTAGATTGGCAAAAGTGAAAAATGTTTATTTTTCTCAGATCAGAATTGTGTGCTGTTTGGCCTGAATCAGATCTAGGAAAAAAATGACAATGTGTTGAAGTGTCTTAAGGAAAAAAATGTGTGGATAAAAATTTACCCCAAAGCATAAAAAAGCTGTTATCCGGTTTTGCTCCAAACTGCAACCAAAATGGCAACAGGGCAAGAGAAACAAAGCTCATTTTCAAAACTGTTAAAAAACGTGGCTTTCTGGATAACTCTTTCCAGGATCACGTTCGTTTATAGAAATTCAGCATAAAAAAGCACGAAAACTTACGGAAGAGGAAGCATTATGCTTCTATATTGACGGAAAATTTTCGAAATCTCTGTGGATAAGCATAAGACAAAACAACAAAATGTGTAACGTT
>JAHHFK020004687.1:0-45193 GCA_024533555.2 Aedes koreicus
AACAACAGGATTTCTGTAAATTTACGTCAACGGAACGCAAACGTATCTACAGACGAATAGTTGAAACCCACACGTTAGTTTCAGTGTGATAATTCCATTCCGGTGAAAATATCTCGACCCCTTAGCTTCCGTTGGAACAAATTAAGTGAGAGCGGAAGTTTAGTACCTATCCCCTTCTCCCATTATGCCCAATAATGAATCATTTATCTGAACATAAAGCAATTAAAACAGTATGGTACTATTATTTAGTGAATGAAGCATAGCTCTATATTAATAAGTAGTAATTCCACCTAATCAAAAACTTATTACTTATTACTGTGCATTTTTTGTGTGTAATGCCTGCTGTAGTTCACCATGCACTGCAGCCATTGTCACAGGTCCTAGGTCGCGAAGTGTTTCCAATCCATGTTCTTCCATGCGATGTAACTTATAGTCAGCAAACTTGTTGTACCCTTCCGAGCACATGTCACAGTTGTACAGTTTTGCCTTCGTGTGAGTCCGCTCGTGGAGTCTACGCTCGCGATCCCTTATAAACGAAGCCGTACAGAAATTGCACTGGAATGGTCTGATACCTAAATGTACCTGATTTTCATGCATAGTTCTATCGCTGGTTTTGTAGTACCTCTTTTCGCAATGTCTGCATTGGTATGGTTTCTCCTTGGTGTGAGTCATTTGGTGCGACTGGAAAACGTTCCTACTAGTGAAAGATTTAGGACAGAGAGAGCACTGAAATAACCTGATTTTGGAATGGACCGTGTTTATGTGGTCCTTGAGAATACCTTTCCTCAGAAAACCTCTACCACATGTGCCACATATGTGCGACCGCCCTTGACTATGAACTTCTTGGTGATTACGGAGTCCTCCTTGTGACACAAATGTTTTATCACACAAACTGCATTGGTGCTGTGCGACCTTTCCGCATTCACTGCGCTCGTGTTGCAACAATGTTGATTTCGAAACATACTGTGCTCCACATTTCAGGCACACATGTTTCCGGATTCTATCAGATGACCGATGGCGTTCATATGCATGTTCACTTTCGAATCCTTTTAGGCATATCATGCAAATAGATTGGGTAAACTTTCGATCCTGCATATGCTGTATGCGAAGCATTTCGTGAACAGATTCTGCATGATGCTCGAGTTTTTCCTGTGAATCAAACGCTTCGCAGCAACGCGCAAAGCAGCAAATATATCGGCAATTTTCGACACTAGTTTCATCATTTTCACGTTTTTTAGACGCTCCAGGAAGATTTTGATGGATGGACGTGGTAGTTATATGTTCTAGTATTTTTCTTTTGTCAAATGTAATGTAATTGCATCCTTCAGTGCGACAAACAAACGAACGCACATTTTCTGAGCCCGATTGATGAAGGCTTAAATGATTCAATGTTCTGAACCCTTTGTAACATCTGTAACATTTGAATAGCCCTGTCTCTTCATCAGCTTTCGAAAAATGCACTTCCATAACGTGCTTCTGCACTCCATTTTCATCACCACATATGAAATCACATCCACAGCATCTTACTCCCTTGAATTTAACTTTCTCGTATTTACCTTCAATATTCACTGAATCAACGGCTTTCTCGTGCTTTTCTGTGGAAATTATGTGTTCAGTGAAACGCATCTCATCCTCAAGCACTGCATCGCAAAGATTGCATTGATACATGGTTTTGCCTTTGATAGCTTGTTTATGTTCGGTAAGAAGTGAACCACTTCTGAATAGTTGGAAGCATACATCACACTGATACTTTTTCAGTTTTATCTTTTGCTGGTTTCCATGTTCGTGAATGCAATGGTTTCGTAGTGCTTCGATGTTTTCAAATAGCTTGAAACAGCCACAGCAACGTTCCCCTCGTATATAATATAATTTGTACACGTTAAAATTCTGCACTTTGCTCACAAACTCTGATTCAGGAATCGTACGCAGAAGCTGTTTCATTGCTTCAGGAACAACTTCAGTTGCATATTCCGGTTCGATTCTCGTGTTTAAATCGACATACTCATCATCATCCTCATAATCTTCATCAAGAAACTCGATCACAAGTGTTTCATCCGTGGCTTCTTCTCCGTCTTCACGAATATCTTTTGAATGCTGCTGCACACATTCATGGCGTTCATTCAAAGATGAAAGGTAGGATTTATTCAATGAATCGCATGTCTCTATTTCAGATTTGATCAATGCTTCTTCAAATTGTAAAAACATAGCTCGGAAAGCTTTGTCTGACCGTTGACATTGCTTGCGTAGTTTATAGGCGTGTTCCAACCGGATGAGGCAATTTCTGCAAATATTCTGTGGTAAATTGTCGTCGTCGGTGACCTGAAATTAGTAATGCTCATTAGTGTTTGGGATTGTGGTAGCTGGAAGTAGAATCAACATTTGTTATGAACATACAAATAAATTCCCTCTTGGATTACACATGTTATTGATAAACCAACCAACTCTCTACGGATTCTAGGCAGGAAAGCCAAACTCAGGATGAGGCTAGGGATGAAGGTTCAACAACACCTCTTTCAAATTCGGAATCAATTATTTTAACGTATACGGTTACACCACTCGGAATATATCGACGATGCCAGATAAAGGAATTAATGAAGCAGTGCACGGTTGGGTGCATTGAAAACTCAACACATCTGTTTTATTTCCTGGGATACGATAATTACTCTTGAAAATGACTGTAAGATAAATAAGGCTAGGGCAGACTGAAACCTTGACGTGATGATTCTTTAGAATAGTAACCGGTAATACCGGCCATAACCCACATGAAAAAGTTGTCATTTGTACAAAAATTGAAAAAAAAAATCAACATTGATTTATTTATTATTGTTTTAGAAAAGTCCTCACTTTTCTTACATCGCATCTGTTGTGTTGCTCTTTTTACGTCGTAAATATTGTGGCAATAAAAATTAAAACAGTAAGAGTGTAAATTCGATATCCTGCCAGTTTACCCTTTCATATCCGGACAATAAGTAATAAATATTCAACCTTTTCCTATTAAGCTATAACTAGCTTTAAGGTTTAATTCATAGTTCTGTATGTGATTGTTTCCTGTTTCCGGTGGTAAAATCTACGATGTTTGTAAACAAAAGTTAATTCAACCACTTTCTAATATACAATCAGACTTATCTAAAACTATTCAATTCAATATGATGACAATTTTCTTTTTTGCAATCGAATCTGATCTTCATTGTATAACAAATCAAAAATTTGAATATGTAGGGGGGTGAATATTTCTATTTTCAGATGAAGGGACACAGTTCCTGATCCTGGCCAGAGACCGTTCGCGGCAGAGGAACAGAGAACAACGCAGGAGAAGAAGCAGTGAACCCGGTCGAACATTGAAATCAAATCGCATCTTAACAAAAACTAAAAATGTTGAGGTGCACCAACCATTGGTCTTAGCTTTTCGAACAAACAAATCTAAAGAAAATTGAATTTCAAGCGTATTTGATTTTTCTTCCTACAATTATTAAAGGACTTTCTTACCATGACCTCCGTGCAGTCAATAATCATGTTTGCGATAACTTCGTCTTCGCTGTCGTGTATTTGGAATAAAGATATCAATTTGCCTGGATTTTGCACCATGCAGACACGGCAGTAGCTGTCGATGTTAGGTTGTTCGGTCATAATTAATTACTATGTTAACTGAATTTTACCAACTACAAGATTCGAGATTTAATTTGAATTGAGCACTTCGTCAGCTTGTTTACGGACTAGAAATACGTTAAAATATATTTGACATTTACGTGCAAGAACACGAAAATGCTAACGTCTACCCGATACTAAAAATTTGACATCAAATCAACTAATCAACTGTGACAAAAATTACCACAGCAAAAATAAGAAGGCTACACAATAAAAAAAATCAAATGATCTGAACTACTCCAACCAGTAACCGAGCCTCAGAACATTGGCATTGACCGCGTTGACGGTCTCAAAAATGTACTCACTCCCAGTGTGTTGAAATTTCAAATTGAAAAAAAAAACATCAAGAATGAGAACCTTTTATTATCAATACGCGGGCTGTAGTCTTAGCAACCACTCAGCGAAATAATAGTTCGATATTCATAAGATTGCATGATTGCATTGTGATTATTTGCTACTAAAAATCGTTTTGAATTTCACCAATTTACCTTATGAAAAATAATGATGTTGAAAAAATGGAAACATGGAGCAACCTGGATTCGAACCTTGAACGTTGAGGTTATGGGTCCAGTGACTTGATCACAAGTATATTTCAACAGTTGTGAACAAGAAAGCTTAAAGGTGTACAAGAACAAGGTCGTGTGAAATAAAATCCGTTCATAAGTCAGGCTTATGAAATTTCAAAGCATCGTTCCATAAGTTGAACCTTATGAAATTCTTAAGATTATTTGGCTGAGTGATTGGCCCTTTAGGCCAGGCGCCCTCTGATGTGACATCTGCTAGCATGCCAAAATATCTTGTCGACGTTCGCCTCACGCCACAAGACTTTGACTCGATATTTTGACATGTTATGTGATGTCACACTTCCGCCACATTAGTGGGCGCCTCGACTTAGGCTATCAAGCTCACATCAAAGAAGAAGATGAAAAAGATTAGCCAATGCTTGGTTGTTGTCATGTTGTTGTTGTCTCGTATTTACGTGACTTGCAGCCTGAGGCTGGTTCACCACGCCAGGGATACGATTTGGACCCTACATATCGATCAACACATGGGCCGGGGACCAACGGCTTACTTCCCTTCCGGAGGAAGACGTGGTAAGAGATTTTTCGTCTCAGAAAATCAGACCACATGACCAGAAAATGCTCACCACATCACCACTGGCGCCGTAACATTGCTTGGTCATTCTACATTAGCACCATAATCAATATTTTGGTAAGATTGACTTCTGTATAGTTTTAAGCATCTGGAAGCACTGCTGCGAAAAGGACGCATTACCACAGTTGAGTATTTGAAATCCGAATGCATCGCGCGGCTACAAAAGAAGAAGATTCAGAAAAGCGTTGAAAACTCCCGTTGTATTTTCTACCTCGCGGGAAAGCAAACGAAAGTCGAGGAGTATTCCGGGTACAGACAGTGCTTCTTGTATAGGTGTATGTTGTAAAATATGTTCTTTTCATACCAGTTATTATAAATATAAACATTCTACCAGTGTAGGAAAGCATTGAAACAATGTCGCAATTTAATTATATCAACGAGCTGAACAACATTATCACAATGGACGGCGAGCTCACAAAAGGACCCGCACCTCGGTGGCAGAAAAAGCTTGACTTGTCGGCAGCTTCAACTAGTTTCAATGCTAGTTCGATGAACACTTCTCGCCAGAAGTTGTCCGTTTCGTTCACCAACAGTCAGCAGGCAGTTCCACCTGGAATGCTCAGTGGCAAGACTCCGAATAAGAAACCCGGAGGTTCCGGTGGCAAGACACCCGGCAAGGGAAAAGCACAAACTCCTAGTCAGAAGCAAGGTGGTGACCGATTCATTCCAAACCGAACGACCACGGATTTTGATTTGGGTCATTACAAAGTAAAACAAAATGAGGTGAAACCGGAACAGGATGGCGAAGGAAGTGGAGAGGAAACCCAACAGAGTGGAGGACAAACAAGCCCCACTAAGAATGCAGAGCGAATCAAAATTCTATCGGAAGCTGTGAAAGGATGTGATATCAGTAACAAACGCATTTTATCGTATCAGACAAAAGCCCCGGCTGCTCCCGAAGGACACATGAATCCTCTGAAAGTCGTTTACTCGGTGAAGACACCCATGTCCACCAAAAGTGGCTCCCGTTTCATACCGAATGCCCCGGAGCGGATTCTAGACGCCCCGGATATTATCAATGACTACTACTTGAATTTAATGGACTGGAGCGGCGATAATGTGGTAGCAGTAGCGCTTGGATCATCGGTTTATCTTTGGAATGCAGCCAGTGGCAACATCGAGGTTTTATATGAAAACGAAGGTGGAGATCATGCGTGTTCATTAAGCTGGATTCAGGTAATGATCTAAGTAAGCTAGTTCTTGTTAAAAAAAATCCTCCGTTTTCAGGAAGGACACATTCTTGCCGTTGGAACTAGTACGGGTACGGTAGAGCTATGGGATTGTGAACAGATGAAGCGACTTCGTATCATGGATGGCCACTCTGGTCGTGTAGGAGTACTAGCATGGAATTCATTTGTCGTATGCTCAGGAAGTAGAGATGGAGCCATCGTAAATCATGATGTGCGCACCAGAAATCACAACGTTGCCACACTTCGTGGTCACAGTCAGGAGGTTTGTGGCCTGAAATGGTCTACTGACGGTAAATATCTTGCCAGCGGAGGAAACGATAATATGGTCAATGTGTGGAGTACTTCAAACGGAGCATCACATACAACCACAGATCCATTGCATTCTTTCAACCAACATCAAGCAGCGGTTCGTGCATTGGCTTGGTGTCCTTGGCAGACGAACACTTTAGCCACAGGAGGTGGAACCGCAGACAGATGTATTAAGTTCTGGAACGTAAATAATGGCCAAATGATGAACTCTGTCGATACCAAGTCTCAAGTATGCGGACTTTTGTTCTCCAAGAATTATAAAGAACTGATTTCGGCGCATGGCTACATCAATAATCAGTTAACAGTTTGGAAGTATCCGTCGATGAGCAAGCAGATCGATCTCTTGGGTCATACTGGACGAGTACTGCAAATTGCAATGTCACCCGATGGCAGCACGGTGATGAGTGCGGGTGCCGATGAAACTTTAAGACTGTGGAACTGTTTCCAACCAGATCCTTTGCTTAGTAAAAAGGAGAAATCCGTCACCCGAGAAAAACCGAGCTTGCTCAAGCAGAGCATTCGGTGAGTGGTAGGTTCTATCCTAGGGTTATTTCAATTCGTAGGTTTTTTTTTATGCAATGTGTTCTTGTATTAATTTTTAGCACATTTTATTTTGATGCCATTCTTTTCTTTTTGTTGTAACGTATGCATGACTTATGACTTTATTGTGTCTTATGGTAATAATAGCACTCAAGACTGCTCATGAAAAATCCTCATGCTTATGGACTATTATTTGCAAGATGACTCCGAAATCACACGCATCCTTGAATGAACATCAGGCCTCGTTTTTCAACTCGTCGGATAAAGTGAGATGACTTTGATGTGTACGGATAGTCACCTCACTCGATTCGACTGTGAGTGAGAACAAGTCTTTACAGTTTTAAAAGTACGCTAATATTGCTTCAAAAATGTATTGAAATTCCGGAAAACATTGTCATAGGGTAGACGCACCGCACCGTCAATGAATGAGCTGAACCAGCCGAGACTGAAAATCTCAATAATAACGATATCTATGTATCCATCTACCCTTAATGGAGGTAGTTCCAATAGTGGAGTTAAGGGTTGTTGGTATAATTTCATCATCGATGTGATTGATACACTAAGCGATAGTTCTGATTGCTGATAGAAATATGCGATTGAACTAGGTAGATCCACATTTTAGGATTTGCTCCTCTGCACCACTATTATGGTGGTTCTGATAATATATTGATGGGTCACAATCAAAATAAAAGGATTGTGCTACTGAGCGTTATTCGGTCACTTGGTGACTCTCCATTAGATTTTCCCAGAAGAGTCACGACACTGCGAGTGACATTTTTCACTTCACCATGTAAAAATTATGGGAACTAGCGTTAAATTTTACTTCCACAAAAGAAATTGTATATCCATTATTGGTGCAAAGAATTTTTAATTGTTTCGTAGGTTCAACAGCAGTTTTCTAGTATTAATTTAAAGCCATGTTTTGAAGGAAATAATTTCATAACAACATTTAGGCTTTGAAAGTGGACGTTTGTTTACTAGAGAAAGTATTGATAGTTCCGTTAGAATACGACAGTCTGAAACCACAGTTCTCATTTTGCTTTCGACAACAGCGGTTGATTGTTTTTCCAGTGCGATCCAGGGACAGTCTGTTTTTCAATAACTGCTATTGTATAGCTGCCCTTTGTCCATTGCCGTCAAGTTCAGCTTTAGCAATGCAAGCGAGAAACCTTTCACGAAAGCATTGTAACTTTTTACCCATTGGGTATTTTCTATTCTGTTCTCTTGTTCAATGTGTATTGTTTACACTGTATTAGTTACATTAGTAGCTGCGCAATCGTTACGAAGATGAAGTCGGAAAAACAGTAGCGGCGCAAACAAGATTTGAGCACGTAACTCGAAAATCCGGCTCTATCTGATCGTGCCAACAGCAGAATGCTGGGAATGGTACAATCTACAATGTTTTAAATCGGCACAACGAACGTTTGACCATCGATCGGAAGAAAAAGCGTGGCCAAAATGGATCTCCGTATAGGGTAATGGCCTAAACATAATGTGGACGGAAACGGAACGGCAACCGCAAGTTTGACAGTGTCCAATTAGAATCGGCTTGGATCTAGCCTGTTTTCTTTCCGACAAGCAGGCTTACTCCGATCAGGCTATTCCGCTGCCGTTGCCGCTCCGCTTCCGTTATCATTGTGTTTGGGCTATAAAGGATCACAAACGGGTAGTGGGAGCTTTCAAGAGGAAGTTCAGTTTGAGATTTGGCGAAAAAGCTGCATTTAAGCAAAACTTTCGTGCAAGCTGCGAAAAACGTAAAGGACTACACACTTACAAAGTCTAAAAGGCGCCGAATCGCGAAGAACGGCAGAATCCGGTGGGGAAATACTAAAACTAGGTTGTCCCATCCAAAAAAGCATAGGAGAAAAAACAGCGTCTTTCTTGACTTGCTGGTTTTTCAGATGGGACCGATATGCTTTTATAGGCAGTACAGTACTGTGTGAAGATATTGCCCTTTGCGCCGAAAATTTTGTTTAATCGGCGAACTATTGTTTGGATCATTAAGAAGTGTACGCCGTAGACACCAAAAAGATTAAACAAACAAACGAAGTGGCGCGAAGGATGGCGCTGATATTACAGCAAAATTTTCGGCGCAAAGGGCAATATTGAGTTTGTTATCTGACTTGCTTGAAACATGTTATGAAACGTGTGGACTTTAACATACTGATCAACACTAATCTGAAACGTTAAGCAGAAAAAGTTCGAAGGTAGAAACTAATGCCGTTTTCGATTTTAAACCTAAGGTTAGATTCTTACCCGACTCTCAATAAATGAACAAAAGAAGGATTGGGCGTCGAGTCAAAATTTTGGAGTTTGTGCCTTTACTCGAATTGTTAAATGAAAATCATGAAAAATCGATCAATTTGATTGTGTTCCTTAACACTTTTTTCAAACGTTTCCACACTTTTTCAATGAGTGAATTTCAATGAACGAACCTCGTTGAGGTTGAATCGGTCCCAGGGTTGATTTGGATCCGATCCTATCGAATAAAAACGATATGACAGCTTTCAGGGCGGATCTGGAGCGGAATAAGCTTTGCACTAGGAATAAATGAAAACGAAATACGGATTTGTTGGCACGAGGAACGGGAATGTTGGTTTGTAGCTTTACAGACTGAGCCATGGGAGGACCCAAAAATGTGAAGTTCTGCGTACGTTCTATGCTGGAGTGCGAATGGAAGACAGAATGTGAAGAAGACGATCTACATTACCATATACGTGATCCTCCTTGCATCCTCGTACAAATAAGGTTCAATGCCTTGGTTAGCAAACCAAAGATTTGCATGCACGCAAGCTATAATTCATATCATAGTAGGCTGTGAGTGGGTCCTCCCTTAGCTCAGTCGGTAAAGGCGCAGCTACAAAGCAACACCATGCTGGAGGTGGCTGGGTTCAATTCCCGGTCTGGTCTAGGAATTTTTCACAAAGGAAAATTTCTCGACTCCCTCGACTTGCCACACAATCATGCTAATGCAAAAATGGTACTTGGCATCGAAAGCTTTCAATTAATAACTGTGGAAGTGCATTTAGAACACTATGTTGAGAGCAAACAATAAGCTAATTGTGAAAGCAATAAGCTTGAAATGCTAAAGAAGAAGTAGGCTGCGAGTAAAAGAAGCCCATTTCCTTTTTTTTGTTGGGGCGTAGAACCACTGCGTCCACTGCCCATTTCCTTAGTTTGACCGTTGCACCATGACGAAGTGTCAGCGTATTCTTGATTTGTCTCACCCGCAAATGTCGCAAAAAGACATTTCAATCGCCGTAAGAGTGTCCCGGTGGTCCTCAGAATCCCTAGTAGCACACTTGTTGCCATTCGGTTGAGATAACATAAATATAACTTGATAAGTCATAAGCAAGTTACTACAACTAATTATGATCGTACTGTGCTACTTGGGATGACGCGTCATGAAGACGAAGGCCTGTTCTGAAGGGTTACCCACAATAGATACGTTTGCGTTTCGTTGACGTAAATTTGACAGAAAACCTATGGGTAAACTATCAAATTCGCGCAAACGCATCCGCAACGTATCAATTGTGGGCCAGCCAGAAACGTCGCCCGAGCACTACAGCAAGCCTCAGACAAATATTGACCCTTACCTGGAGAGAAATGGATTCAGGCTACATTATTAGGACCTACCGTGCGCTCCGGAAGCGTGTGAGGGTCGTAATTGCAGCAAGTGGTAACCTGATCGATTATTAACATAGTTTAAGACTCCAGAAACGTCCCTGTTTTGAATAAATAAATATTGCTCAACAATGCAAACATTATCACGCATACGGTAATTATTTGAAGAAATTCCCATCGTCCGCATCGTTGGTTACGACGTGAGGACATCGAACGAAAATGATTCCTGAGGACGAACTGACGCCCAATAAGAATATGTGTGCAACGCGCAAGGGGGCTTTTCATAAACCACGTAGTTTTTTGGGGGGGGGGGGGGGTTTGACAAAAACCCCCCCCCCTACAAAAATTTTAAAAAATTTTTTGAAGAAAATTTTCGGGGGGGGGCGGTTTTTTTTAATAAATGTGTGTGGGTGGTTTATGAGAGGGCCGAGGGTGGGTTGATTAGATGGAAGGGGGCGGGTATTTTTTTTTTTTGGAATAAAACATTCCCTCTGTTTTTTTTTATTAGTCCTTTCTTTTTTTTTTTTTTTTTTTTTTTGTTTTTTTTTTTGCAAAAAAAATTTTTGGTGTTGTTTTTTTTTTTTGGTATAAAATAAAAATTAAAATTCCCTGGGCATTGGAAAAACCTTGTGGTAGATTGAAAACTACCAGGTCCCAGGGCTTGGACTGGATCTTAACCCAAACGGGAAAGATGCAAACCAGTGTTTCCAGGGGTGATGTGGACCAGAAGTGCATTTGAACCCACTAGTAGTAGCATTTTCACTTTTGATTTGACAACTTTCCTTATTTTCATACAATATAGAATTTGTATAATTTCAATAATATTACTACTACTCAAAGAATCGTCTATTAATTTCAATACTTTCATTATAACTGAGTTTTATTATGGTTCTGCAATTTTCTGGAAAGCATCACTACACAGATTCTACGTTTGGTTTGGCTGTTTTTGGCAGAGGAGCGAATATTTTTGTATACTTTTAGAACGAAAAAAGAAACAATACAAGAATCAGGAAGGCTAGGCTTGGAGCCTGGTAGGGTCACAGTGGAAGCAAATCCGAGTCTCATGGCGACGCAACCTGGATAGTCAGACATCTCGGTCTCTGGTTGGAACAAGACCAAGTAGCCGCCCAAGAAGGACCTACGTGGGAGAATCACATGCATGCAAGTATCATCTAAGGCGGTATGTTCCCAACAAATCAAAAGCTAATAATAATAACAACAGTGTGGGTAAGTGAATCATTTAACATTTCCAAAACTACATACACATCATACATACATAACTATATATTAAAAGACCGTCCACAAATATCCATGTCCAACAGAGCAGCTTATTTTCCCGATGAGTTTAACGTCAAATACTTTGTTCCATTTGGGAGCGTAGAATAAGGGAGATAGCTGTTACATTGTCACACCTGTTCTATATTAAATTGCGCTTATACCAATAATTGCACTGACAAGAATATCACTAACAATATAAAGACACGGACTTTAACAAATACCTGGACAACAAAACACGTATACTGACTGGAATCCCAAAAAATTTCAAGAAGACTATGTGAGCTGATTTCGAAAGCCCGGTGTTTATTTGGTCACCATAGACTAATCCTTCCGGCATAATCACTTGAAAATTTTCAAAAACCAACCCCGATCATTGCAATCCTATGGGGATAAAAAAAAAAAAATAAACGTTAAAATTAATTGAACTGCCTCGACTATTCTCCGTAAACTAAATCAATTTATGGTTCGCAGACGGAAAATTGCAGTTACGTCCTTGTGATAGTAAGCGCGAGAATGTATTGTTGTTTATAAGAACATATCAGTTATTTAAATATATATAAACAACCTCAAAAGGGAATCAATCAAACTATAAATTCAAAATTTCACATCGTTACTGGTGGGAAGTAACACTTAGAACTAATAATTATCAGTGGTTAGTAAATCATTTTCTGTTTGTGTTTGTAATATTTTTTTTTCATTTTTTTATTAGTGAAAAATCTAACAATCATCGTCTCTTTCCATTCTTACGTTCGACTTTGATTTTCCTCTCGCGCCTTTAATCAGTATTACACAGAGTCATTTGGAATCATTTCATTTCTTTTTTCTCTCACAGTTAGAAATAATATATAACGAGATATAATTTACTGTAATAGACGAAAAACGTTTTATTCGGTTGTGATTCACCTCGGAAACGGTATCTCTTGGTCCCGGGTGATACCGCAACGAATGAACTCAAAGAACCGAAATTGCTTGTTGTGAAGTGAAATTATTACCAGCAGTACCTGCCTGTCAACAACGGACTTCTTCATCGTTCAATGTATATTGTATTGAGTCTGAGAATTTTTATTTTGTTTTCTGCTTCTTTTCTGTTTACTCGGAACCCTTCAGGATGGGATCCTCTAGTATGCACTTTGTGTTCTTGTTTTATCCTATACTTTCTAGAAATTGCTGTTTTCATTTATTCCGTTAAACAGTAAAATATTACAGGTAGAGTGTTTCATCTTAAAATAGAAGAGTAGAAGTAGGAGTGGTAATAATTAATAGAAAATAAGTTTCCGTTTCATCGTCATTATTAAAAAGAACCTATATACTACAACATAGTCTTGTCATTAATTTATAGTTATATAAGGAAACGAAAAATAAGAAGTCCAACTTTATTTGCAGAGCGATTTTGTCTGAGCAAACCCAATCGAAGAAGAGAGTTTCTGCTGCTACCCTTAAACGTATTTAGAGTTTGTGTGTTTGCGTAACTCCGTGCAGCAGTGCAAGCATCAAATAGGTAGACCAATTAGATTAGTGTAGTTCCTATCTTCTTGTCGTACCGCACATTTCTCGGTCCATGCAGCATATATATTATAGGCTACGCGCGCGTGCTTAGCGTGTTTGTTTTTAAATATAGTTTCTAAATTGATCATACTCTTGTTTTATTTTTACCTACATTTGTAATCTTTTTTTAGTGTTAAAACATATATACGCAACGCTCTCAAAGGATTCTTCGTCTGCTAACTTTCTGTTTGCCTTCATGGTTAAAAAAGGTACTTGCTAGAACTGAAAAATGTAAATTTATAGCAAAAGTCGGAACGGTCTTAGGTTTTCTGCTGGACAACCGGTGATCTAGTGCTATTGCTGCTGTTGTACGATCTACCTAGAATCGAATCCTTTTCCTTGTCCATTGAGCTCGTCGAACCAGCGAGAGCCAACTCACCACCGGAAGCAACTGTGCCATCGTCCTTCATGAGAGCAAACTGCGGATAGACAGGATGCTGCCGAGCAAGATCTTCCACCTGCTTCCAAAGCTCTTCACGTCGATTCAGTTTTTCAAGTTCGTTTTGCTCATCGGCCTTGAATTTCCGGTGACATTCGTCAAACAGCACCTGATTCATTTCCATGAACAGTTTGATTGCATTGTAAATCAGCCCGTGGATGGTTTTGTTCCAATGTGTTTTTGAATTGCTGTTCAGAGCCGGAAACATGATCGGGAGTATTACCTTGGAGTTTTCCGAAATCAGCGACATAATATACTCATTGTTCCAGTAGTACAAAGCCCTTTCAGCGACTTGAAAATGTGGACTCGAAACACACTTGGCTATCTGACGGAAAAGCGGTTCCATAACTTTCTGAAATTCTGCCGGCTCGATAACATCCAAAATCTCTTCCAGCTCGTTCAAAAACATCACCTCCTTTGGACTATGGGTCTTGGGCCAGAACTTAAGCAAGCATTTAATGACAGGTTGAGTCAAACTTGGATCCTTCTCCAGAAACTGAACGATGGCGTACGCCAACTGGGGATGGTAGACCGACAAGCTCTTAACCTTATGTAACGGAAGCAGTACTTTGAGCAAAAATTGCTTGTGCTCCTCCTTCAGTGGCAGAGCGAAACCGTTTATAATACTGCCCAAAATCTCTAACAGCTCAGCAATTCCGTTGTGGTGTTCCGTTTCGTAGATAAACTTGTAGAATATGTTATTAATTTGTTTCCTAATGAAAGCTCGCAGTCCGAGGAATTTTCCGTACACTCGATGCAAGACTGTTTTCAGAAAATCGCGTTCCCGTGGATCCTCCGAATCGAATAAATCCAGCAGATTCAGAATAAAACCATGATCGATAAATCGTTTAGCCACGCTCGGCTGGAAGTCTGGCGATTCAAGAAACCTGTAAAGATACGAAACAATCGATTAGTGTTTTGACGATCATCTGGCGAGGAAAGTATCGTGTCTTTGAATGTGCTCAGAGCTCATTCGTAGTTCTGCCAATAGTTGTCACAAGAATGCTCGAAAGATTGACAGATAATCAGCCTAATGGAATTAGGTAAGTTATTCTACGTTCTGATTGAAGCAGACCATTGAATTGCTAGAGTCTCTCCGATTAGTTTTCGCAGACTACAGAGAACCTTTAGACTTGTTATCTGTGAAAGTGCGGTCTGTATTCACATTCATCCGTACACCTTCAAATCACTGTAAAGCTTGTATTACACTGTTTGTCCAATAGCCAAATATTTGGCATAGGCAGCTAGACAGCTGACAGATATCATAGATGTTTGTCAGATGCCTATCTGCCTATGACAAATATTTGGCTATTGGACAAACAGTGTAATACAAGCTTAACTTTTGAAATATTGCACTAAGGAGTGAAAAATTTCGCTGTAGTATAGCTAGGAGCCTTTGATGGAAAAGACTATGATTGGTGTTTACATTTCATGTTTAGTAGCGAGCGGATTTTGTACGGACGTAAGACAAATCCCGACTTGTCCATACGGGAACTTCCAAAAAAAAAAAATGGATTTACCTAAATCCACTGTTCACGGTGTGTTCAAATCCTTTTCGGAACTTTTGACGGTCGAGACGGAACCGAAAAGTAATAAAAACAATGCACGTGCTGATCCTGTCATGGACCGAAAGGTGAAGAGGATGTTGAAGGAAAACCCGAATCTCTCTGATCTGTCCTGTCACCTGGTTCTGTCCGAAAATTCAAACAGCGTATGGGGCTGAACTCGATGTAAAAACAGTTACAAAATCGCAACGAAAAATAGAACTTGACAGTAAAATCACGGGCTCGACGTTTGTACTACGAATATTTGACGAAGTTTTCATGCGTTGTTATGGACGATGGAACAACTTATGTCCAGGAGAATTTCAAGCAGCTTCCAAGGCTGGTTTTCTTGGCCAAAAATGCTACCGAATAAATCACCGGATCTTATTGCGCGCGACCGAAGCTCTTCACATCTTTGAATTCTATTGATCTTCAGCCACAAAGCGACGTTGCAGCCATATCCTGGCATTTCTGTATGAATTAAATTCAAAATGCGGGATTGATGTTTGTGCTGATTTTAAAAATCATCTGCCAAAAGGCAAAGATGGTCTGTTCATGAGTCTATTCAAGCGTCGACCGAACCTTTCGATCCGCGGTCGGGGCTGGTATCGTTTATCTGATGTAATAATAGTGACTTTAGTCACCAAAATGTTGAAAATAGTGACTTAGAGGCAATGAAAAAGTGATGGAATGGAACAACTTACGTCCAGGAGAATTTCAAGCAGTTTCCAAGGCTGGTTTTCTTGGCCAAAAATGCTCAGCTGAGCATTTCAGGATGAAGAAGGCATTGAAATTTCTCAAGAAATACCGTGATTGGCAAGCAATTTTGAAGTGTGACAGAAAGAGTTAATCTTTCGTCACTACAGGCACAATCAGCGAGAAGATTTACCAGAAAGAGTGCCTGCAGAACTGATTGCTGCCATTAATTGAAAACCGCAAAGAAAATCCTTTGTTCTGGCCGGATTTGGCATCATGTCATTATGCTAAAACTGTGTTGGACTGGTACGAGGCAAATCAAGTGAATATTGTACCCAAAAACTGCAAATTCTCCAAATTGTCCAGAACTACGTACAATCGAAATATATTGGGCTCTAATCAAGCGGAAGCTTTCCGGAAAGAAACAAGGAATCAAAGATATCAAACACTTCCAACAAATTTGGACAAAGACGGCCACCACGGTATGTACAAACCCTAATGGATGGAGCTAAGTGCAACTATGTTTTGACTTCTTGGATTGTTCATATAATTGAAACAAAATGCGAAATTTGTGTTTTACTTAAGTTTTCAGGTGTCCGGATTATTGTGGATGCATGTCAGGATGCACCAAACCAAGCAAGAAATTATAGTGTGAGGTGAAGCAATGGAAACAGTGTTTGAGTTGAAATTGTCAAAAAATGCAGGGCTGAAAATGAGAATTAATGCATCAAACATGGATCGGTTCCAACACCTCATTATGGAGCATGAAATTCAGCCGATCCACCAACGACCACATAACGTTTTTTATAAATCTTCGGCAATGAGATAGGCTTATAATGAATAATGAATATCGAACAAAACACTCTAACAACTCTAACTTATTTGCTGAATTTCAAAATATGATACATCATATATTGCTTTCCTAAGTATAAGTTGCTGCAAATTATTCAACCGTGATCCTGAGCTAAATTAGCTGATTCAGATAGAATCACGCTTTGCTATTTTCTCAGGAAAAAGATTTGCTCACAATCCTAGAAAAAAATATCTTATATTCCTAAACAAGACACGATTCCCAGACATATCTGACGTACCTTTGAAATCTCAGGTATATTTTGTTTTAAAATGCTGACAAACTGTCGTGAATCGCTCTAAAAATCAACCAATATTGTCTTATATTTTTTTCAGGATTTTGTAAAATGACGTATTTAGTAATGGAGTATTTCGTAGATTGCGAACTGGAAGCTTCCATGTGACTAACTTTATCATTCTTTATGACTAGCTGTCCAATCAGAGGTCGGAGAAGATAAGCATGAAAACATCCATTGCTGTCAACGGCCATCATCTCCATGACGAGGAAAAGGCACAGACTGTCTCTGTGGAAAAGGGAAGACTGATGATATGTCATCTACTTAACGAGAGGCCAGCGAATTATTTTGTAGAGTTTAAGGATGAAAATATTTATAAATACATAGAAATCACCGGGTCTTACCGCGCGCGACCGAAGCTCTTCGAATCTTTGAATTCTATTGATCTTCAACCACGAAGCGACGTTGCAGCCATATCCAGGCATTTCTGTGTGAATTAAATTCAAAATGTGGGACTGATGTTTGTGCTGATTTGAAAAATCATCTGCCAAAAATCAATCAGCTGATCCGGTGAAGGCAAAGAAGGTCTGTTCATGAGTCTGTTAAAGCGTCGACCGAACCTTTCGATCCGCGATGCGGCGAAGGAGGCGGAAGTTCCATCTGGTTTGTCTTGGCATTTATTCGTCCGTATTAGAGCTACCACTTTCTGATCCAGTTTAGAGTTGGACAATCCGGGTTTTCTGCCTCTTCCTGATAGTTCATCCAAAGAACAGTGTTCCCCAAACTTGGTTATGAAAAGTTCCCTGTTTAGCAGACCATCTGTGGGTGTGGAGAGATCTGGAGAGGTACCTTGGATGGGCAAATCTACCGAGACGAGGGCATGCTGCCCTTGCTGCGGTCTCACGAAGGCGAGTCGCTATTTTGGCCGTATTTGGCATCCTGCTACTACGCGCGCTGGGTGTTAGGTTGGTACAGAGATAACAATGTTGTTTTGTACCTAAAGTTTCAACCCACCGTACCGCCGGAGCATGATCCGATTAAGAAGTTTTGGGCCATCATGAAGGCCAAACTTCGAAAAACACCTAACGTATTTGAGAACGAACTGACTTTGAAGAAACAGTAGGTCAAAGTATCTGAAGAAGTTGCCACTATTGCCCAAAAGCTTATGAGTGGTGTCAAGGCCATAGTGCGGGCATTCGGCCATGAAGAGGAGATCCAATAACCCAATGATGAAGAAACGTAACCAATGTTGTAATGTTGTATTTTATTCCCTGAATAAACTTTTTGAAGAAAATCCGACCAAAATGAATTTTTGGCGTCTCATTTTTTTAGACGAAAATCACTCATATTCATCAGCATTCTGAGAATAATTTAATCGGATGGATTCGGATTACATATTTTGCAAGAGTCCTGAGTAGAAGTTTTTTTTTCTCATTTGTAATCTTCGAAGTTCTTTTATGAATCTGACCATAATAAAGCTCGATTCAAAGTAAATCTGGATGATACACCACCGCGCCCCTGGTGGTTGGAACAAAAAACGTTTGACAGGCATTTGTTGATGTTGCATTGACGAAGAAATTGGTGGAAAGTTTTTCTCGATTGATCAACGCATCTCGAAATTAAGGATCATGGAACTTGAGAAAAGAAAATTAATTGTGCACAAACATCTAGAGAATCCTTCGTGGTCTGCCTCAAAAATAGCAAAAAGAGTTAGAATTTCCAATGTCAACGGTGTGTCTTGTAATCAAACGTTACTAGGATACTCTGAGTGTGGATTGAGCACAGCGCATCTATCATAAAAGTGGCACTAGGGACAAAGAGCTTGAGGAGAAAGGTGTTGAGGTACGTGAAAGGCAACCCAGGTGTCTCCATACGTGATTTGGCAAAGAAATACGATTCCAACTTTTCCACCGTGCGTGACATCCTTTCAAGAGAAGGTTATAAGTCTTTTTGTGCCAGTAAACATCCGAATCACTCCCTGAAACAAAATTTAGTGGCCAAAAAGCGAGCACGATTACTATACGAACGAGTTTTGACGAAATTTGATGGCTGTATTTTAATGGATGACGAAACATATGTCAAAATGGATTATAAACAAATCCCCGGGCGAAAATTTTACCTGCCAACTGGTCGTAGGGATGTCCCTTCCAGGTATAAATTTGTTTTTGCTGATAAGTTTGCTCGGAAACTAATGATTTGGCAAGGAATCTGCAGTTGTGGCCTTAAAACCAAGGTTTTCATCACATTTTACACAATAACGTCGAAGGTTTACACTAAAGAGTGTCTGAAAAGGCGGATTTTACCCTTCATTCGGCAACACAAGACCAACGTTGTGTTTTGGCTGGATCTAGACTGCTGCCACTACTTTACGGAGGTACTAGAATGGAATGCTGCAAGCAATGTTAATGTCGTCGCCAAAGAGATTAATCCTCCGAATTGCCCTGAGTTCAGACCGATCGAAAAATATTGGACAATTGTCAAGCGAAAACCTCGAGGAAGCGGTCAAGAAGTGACAAATGCACAACACATGCGTTTAAAGTGGAATAAGTTAGCCGGTACAGTGTCACCAGCGACTGTGCAGATCATGATGGCATCGATCACAAGTAAAGTGCGACAATTCGTTCGAAACGGTGAAATGTAATAACTTGTTATGTATCGTTTGAAAGCAGAATAAATATTCTTTTGTTTGACGGTTTGATCAACCGTGTATGTTGTTTAATTCTTGAGTTATGATCACTTGAATGCGTCCAAATTTACTTTGAATCGGGCTTTGCGTCCTGATTCCTGAATCACAACAAAGTTCGACAATGATGAAATCGAAATTCAACGAAGGCTTTCTTTTGAATCTCAAGCAAGAGTTTGTAAAGTTCCAGAACAAGATATGCTCAGGCAGAATGTACAACACTGTATTAACATGATTCAATATGCATCTAGAATGGGCTGTGTTCAAAAGCATAAAAAATATTCTCTCATGGCGGTAAGCTTCTTCTTCTTTCATAGCGTTTCAAGCTTATTGCTTTCACAATTCGCTTATTACTTGCTCTCAACTTAGTGTTCTAAATACACTTCCACAGTTATTAACTAAGAGCTTTCGATGCCAGGTACAATTTTTGCATTAGTATGATTGTGTGGTAAGCAGTGCTGTAAATTATCATTTCAACCCAATACGATTCATATGCCGATAACTTGTTCTAGAAGCTGATTTTTCAAATATCACGTATGGTGAAATTGTAGTGCTAGATTATTTTTATAAACTTGTCCTAAAATGTATTGCTCTAACTTTAAATCCTAAGACGTGATAACACACTATCGGAATATTCAAATGATATTCATCATTGAATATCATTTGAATATGACATATAACATTTTCTATATGCCAGTTAGGGCGATGGCTTGTTAGACAAAGTTGTAGAATTAGTGAAGAGCTATAATTTTATCATACACCATATTCATAAATTCAGCTTCTGAAACAAGTTATCGGTTAATTTATCCAAATCGACGAAATGACTGACTTTAATGACTTCAGTGTTGTGTACTAATACTAATAGTCGAGTATTAGTACACGACACTGAAGAAGTCTGCACATTGTAGACGAAATACGCATATCTGTCAAGATAAGCCATAAAGATAGTTGGAAATAAATGGAAATTACTAATCTTTCTTTTTTTTTGTCTGGATTATCGAGATTTTCAGCCTCGGGCTGGTTCATCTCCCGTCGTAGTCACTCAAATACCTCTTTTGGGTATTTTCGTAACTTGTCCGGGGGTGAGATTCGAACTCGTGACTTTGGCGTTAGAGGTATGGATGTTAACCACTATGCCGGGGTCGCCCCCACTAATCTTTCTTCTCATTTTCTAGTTACAGGTATTCCACAAAAAAGTTCAAACTCATCAGAATTCACATTTATTACACTCAAAGGACGGGACGCATTTATACTTAGCTGAGAGAATCAAAACTACGCGTTTCTAGATTATCATGTGGATTAGAAAGTATGCATATTTTGACGTACATTTGGATTAAGAAATGATAGTTAAAACAATATACTGCTTTATTTAGTAGTTCCAGTCCAAAAAGAGTACTTAATAGTTATAAAAAAGGTTTTTGAGATCACCGTGTAATGCATATACTCTTGCCAATCAAAAACTTTTCATTCAAGGCGTGTTGAGTAGCAAGTCAGTTATATTAATGGTATTGTTTGTAAAATGTTAAGCAATACTAGTATTTTCTGGTAAGTGATAGCCTGAACTTTTAACTTCAAATTATGTACTAACAAAAACAAAAGTTTCTGCAGCCGAAATCATGTTGTTTATCTTGAATTTATCTATATACTACGCATAACCTTCTGTTTGATAAATTCCCAAGCAAAATAAAACAGGATTACAACACTTATGGGGC
The DNA here is from genome assembly GCA_024533555.2 of Aedes koreicus. Lineage (NCBI taxonomy): Eukaryota > Metazoa > Arthropoda > Insecta > Diptera > Culicidae > Aedes > Aedes koreicus. The sequence continues at coordinate 21,446 of JAHHFK020004687.1, forward strand.
ACTTTTGCGCACAGAATTACAAACACCAGATGACATGTTTCAATAACTGAGTTTTAATCTAACGACATAGGCGATATCGAGAAACGACCAAAGAAGATTTAGCATTTCAAAAAACGAGCATGTTATTTCTGCGGAAACTCCATCCTCTCTGAAAGAGACGAGTCAGCTTAATAATGCTCAAAGTTTCGAGATTATTGGCAATTTAATCTTAGTTCAACAGAACAGATACGTCATAAATAAATTGGAAGTAAAATTTGTAAAAATGTTTTTGTTTTTAATTGGTACCTACGTATTTGTAAGACATTTTCGAGCATATGCTTTTAGCTACCATTGATTGATTCCTACTTTCGATGAAATACACCAAAATTAAGGTGAAAGTGCAAAAAATCAAAAATCCATTATTGAAAGAAATTTATTTCGTGATTCAAAATGCCATCGCAGCGAACCGTGAGTAACAGATGTTTAGCGAAAAATGCGATTCAAACGAACGAGTTCTGTAACATATAACTATATAACAATGAACAATGATCACCTCAACCTAAGTTATATTTCTATTGATCGTGCGATACTAATTAATTCCACTCTCGCCGAATAGCCCTTAAATATGCTAGTTGGCCACCGCAGAATGCGGCAGTTTCGCTTTCTGCCACAACGATCGAAAATAATAGATTTATATGTGACGTCAATCGTACGAATTGCTTTTTATCGTGCCAACTTCTTCTCGCATAAACACAATCCCTCTGCATAATATATTTTCACTCACCTCAAAAAAAGTTCATACACAAACTGGAGATGGGGCCAGCTAGCCTCTAGCGTGGGTTCATCTTCTTCCGGGTCGAATTCAGCACCGTTCGGATTGGAGGAAGGCGGCAAGGTCCGGAACAAGTTTACTGCAAACATTTGAACAGCTTCCGGATAGATTGGTTCCGTTATCACCTGCTGTTGGCTGCTCAGGTACTCAACCATTTCTTGTAGAGCGCAACGTTTGATTTCCTTATACTTCAGATCATTCAGCGGTTCGGAGAAATCAAACAACACACAACACTGGCGGAGCTTCTGAATGAACAGCTCTTCCCTTTCATTCAATGGAGCGTCCTTCAGCTGCGGAAGCGTTTCGATCTCATTCGATTTGGGAATGATAAACCGGGAGCTGGCACTTGTTCCATTACTACCGCTGTTGTTCGTCGGCCTTCTATCCAGATTGTTCAGTATACTGCCATTGTTGTTAACGCCAGCTCCAGTGACTGCTGCTGCTCCGTTTCCTCCTCCTCCGTTAGTTCCATTTGTTGTTGCCGTTGTTGTATTTGTCGAAAGTAAATTGTTGTTGGCTAGGTTTGTCACGGCGGAGTTCCCAGTACCATTCCCGTCGTCATTCATTGTCATTTTGTTGTTGCCTTCGCTGTCCCGGTCTTGCTGTGGCATGCGTCCTTGTAGATGTAATAATTGTCGTAAAAAACGGATCCCCTTACGATTTTTTTAGTTGTTCCTCTCGCTCCCCCCACTCTACACACTCGCCCTTCTTCGATAAAATCACTAGCTAAACACACATCCGAAATAAAGAACTGCACTCAGAGTGGTCGATCGTTGCGAGGATTGGTCAAAATACAATCAAGGGAACATCCGGATGAACAAAAATCTAGAAAACGGCAGGAAATGAGCGGTTCTCCTCCCAAAAAAACTGAACTTCACGGGAACGCAAGTAAAAACACTCCCAAATTTGACAGATGTGGACTCGATTTCAACTCGCTAGCGTTGCGATTTTTTCAGAGGAGAGCACTGTGAACGTAGCCCAAAAATAACGGATCTTTCTACATGTACCCAGTGGGTGATGGGCGATACGAATGAAACGATAGGAATGTTTCTTATATACACGCCCGTTTCATTTTACTCATTTTTTTATTACAATTGTATACTATCTCTACAGAGAACAGACATTGATGTCGATATACCTTTTCTTGAAAACCGTGTGTAAAAGTTAATATGGGCAGCCGGTATAAGAAGTGCAGAGAAAAATAAACAAAACATTTCAGGTTATGTACTAGGCTTTTTATTTATAAACATTTACATGACAGTTATCGCACAACTGCAGCGCCGTCTACCAGGAGCATAACGACATACATTTGAAATGTCGGTTTAAAGTTTTACACCAGTAGCAGACCGAAGATGAATGTCTGTTCTCTGTGCTATCTCTTTTTCTCTCACGGAAAAGAGATAGTATACAATTGTACTCAAAAATTGAGTAAAAATGAAACGAGAGTGTCGTCTAATATCCAATCACTACTCGTTAGGCTCTCATTTCTATCAAATAGGTCTCTTAGACACCAATCAATGCGGCTGTGGTGCAGGTTATCAAGGTATCATCCACGTTGTCTAGTATTGCCTCGATTACGAAATTGCCTCTGATGATCTGATCTCTGCGCATCCCTACGGGCCCGAGGGAAACCAGAGAAGGAAGATATCAAAGATGTGCTGGGTAAGCAGGACTTGGACTATATGGGGCTAATTTACAAATTTTTGAAACAAATAGAAGTATTCGTTTATTAAACAACTATTTGTACAATTTGTTGTCTGAGAAACATATGAGCTTTTCTCATGGGTCTTCGACAACTTCACGAATTAGCTACAAGGGTCTCCCCCAGGGCTCTTGTTTAAGCCCTTTTTTTTATAATTTTTATGTCAGAGACATCGATAGCTGCCTCATGGAAAATTGCACGCTAAGACAGCTTGCGGATGACGCCGTTGTTTCAATTGTAGGACCAGAGGCGAACAACCTGCAGGGACCGTTGCAGGATACCCTAGACAATTTGTCTACCTGGGCTGTAAAGCTGGGTATCGAATTCTCCCCGGAAGAAAACTGAGTTAGTTGTTTTTTTCTAGGAAGCGTGATCCAGCACAGATACCGCTTCAACTCACGGGTAAAATAATAACTCAAAGTTTGTCTTATAAATACCTAGGGGTCTGGTTCGATTCTAAATGCACCTGGGGAAAGCACATTAAGTATCTGCATCAGAAATGCCAGCAGCGAATAAACTTCATGCGTACTATCACCGGAACATGGTGAGGAGCCCACCCGGAAGATCTGATAAAGCTGTATCGTACAACGATTCTGTCGGATCTCGAGTACGGTAGCTTCTGTTTTCAATCCGCCGCGAAAACTCATATTCTGAAGCTGCAGCGAATCCAGTACCGTTGTCTTCGTATCGCGTTAGGCTGCATGAACTCAACTCATACTATGAGTTTGGAGGTATTAGCAGGAGTTCTTCCTTTATCAGATCGTTTTGTGGAGCTATCGTTCCGGTTCCTCATCCGCTGTGAGGTGCTCCATTGGTAATTGGTAATTGAAAATTTTGAAAACCTAATCGAACGAAATCCTCAAATTAAGTTCATGACACTGTACCATTGGTACATGACTCTGGAGGTGAGCCCTTCTTCGAATGTTCCTAATCGTGATTACTCCCAAGACTTCTCTAGTTCTACTGTAGTTTTTGATCTGACCATGAAGCAAGAAGCTCGTGGAATACCAGATTCACTCCGTTCGGAGTACATTCCATCAATTTTTTCAAGCAAGTTTGGCCATAGCAAAAGTGACAGAAAGTTTTACACCGACGGATCAAAAACAAACGATTCCACTGGATTTGGTGTTTTTAACGAAATTCATAGCGCCTCCTTCAAACTTCAAAATCCTTGCTCCGTATACGTCGCAGAATTGGCGGCTATACACTATGCATTAGAGCGAATCGCCTCTCTTCCCTCTGATCAATTTTTCATTTTTACGGATAGTCTCAGCTCACTTCAGGCTATTCGTTCAATGAGGCCGGCAAAGCACTCACCGTATTTCGTTAGCGAAATACGGTCTCTTTTGAGTGCGCTATCAAACAATTCCTACACCATCACATTGGTTTGGGTCCCTTCCCATTGCTCCATTCCGGGTAATGAGAAAGCGGACTCACTTGCCAAAGTGGGCGCTATGGCAGGCGATATTTATGATCGACAAATCGCCTTCAACGAATTTTTTGCTATTTTCCGTCAACAAGCCTTGATCAGCTGGCAACAAAAATGGGATGAAGGGGATCTGGGCAGATGGTTACATTCCATTCTCCCACAGGTATCGAAAAAATCGTGGTTCAGAGGGTTGGATATTAGCCGGGATTTTATCAAGGTAATGTGTCGTCTAATGTCCAATCACTGCTCGTTAGGCTCTCATTTCTATCGAATAGGTCTCTCAGACACCAATCAATGCGGCTGTGGTGCAGGTTATCAGGACATCAACCACGTTGTCTGGCATTGCCTCGATTACGAAATTGCCAGATCTGATCTTTGCGCATCCCTACGGGCCCGAGGGAAACCAGAGAAGGAAGATATCAGAGACGTGCTGGGTAAGCTGGACTTGGACTATATGGGGCTAATTTACAAGTTCTTGAAACAAATAGATGTATTCGTTTGATCCTCTCTTAGCTGTCGCTAACATGTCCACCTCGTCCCCTCCCCCGTAATACCCCTTCTATTGTATCGTTACAGCTTAACGCAATGTAACATCTACGCCAGACCAACAGCAACAATATCGCATCGCCATCTGCTGTTGAAAGCCAACGTTAAGATTCCTACTTCCCCATTCCTACCCGAATCATTGTAATCCCTAACCTCGACCAAGCCGCGAGTTTTTAGGCTTTCCAAAACTAACCTAGTAAATAAGTTATTATCGTTGTAAAAATGAAAAAGAACTCGGCTCCGTTATGCCTATGGCACTTGAGCCTTATAAATAAACAACTAAGTTAAAAAAAAAGTATTCGTTTGATCCCCTCTTAGCTGTCGTTTCAAAATGTCCTCCTCGTCCCCTCCCCCCTAATTACGCTTCGATTGTATCGTTACAGTTCAACGCAATGCCACATCTACGCCTGACCAACAGCAACAATACCGCGTTGCCAACGTTAAGATGCCCCCGCATAATCACAAACCATTTCTGGAACATTTCCCTTATTGTTGACGACCGTTTCCGTTATTGTTACGACATTTACCCTTATAGTTGACAACTATAAACTAACAATCTCCTATATAGTTTTACCAATATGTCAGTTGGTAAAAGGCCAAATGCTGAATAGGCGGTTACGTTAGGTTACCATAAAAAATGGCAATTTTCACGAACAAAATTTTCGCTGTACTCTAGCCAAAAAGTTGGCTATAATCCAGACCGAGTGCAGACAATAAAAAACCCTTCAATGACATTAGGGCATACATTAACAATATGTGTTAATGTAGAGGTTGTATGGTTAAAATGAGATGCAACTATTCGATAACAATAACATAAAATGTGATAATATATCTTACATTCGAAATATAGTTTTGACTATATACCATATTGTTTTTCGTTATGCGGGCCTACTTCCCCATTCCTACCCGACATTTTAAACCCTATCCTCAACCTAGCCGCGAGTTTTTCGGCTTTCCAAAACTAACATACTCTGAGAAAAAATGTATCGTTATACCGACAATTAAATCATGATCAAGATGACTATTGCATATAATGGTTACAATAACCATGAAAATGGACGAATTCACCACGTCGAATTCCATGACTTGACTATGATCATGGTAACAAAGACTGTTCCGAGATTATGGTAAATGTTGAATCAACTATTTTTAAAGGTCGTTTCAAAATCACTATACTGCAATAGTTATCATAACCACCAATAATGCTAAAATTGACTATCAAATTTGTCTCTGTGTAGTTACTAAGTAATTATCAACAATCAATGTGCAACTAGCGACTTGAAATTGGTTCATTGTTGTAGAACCCCTAGTTCCGAAGTACACCTTGCAGTTTGCACCTTGCCATGCACTCTTGCTCTTTTCAGTACCTTTTGGTATAAGTATCTTTGTTTTTGTTTTGATTCGCTATTTTATTTTGACAGAATATTTGAGAGTGTATTGGTGTGAGTTACGGTCTTAGGGGCGAATCATTAAGCTTGGGACCGAGCTCGGGACTGGTGTGCTAGTACTTCTTGAGCCAAAAAAAAATATTCGTTTTCTTCATGCCTATCCACCCCCTGTTATTATCATTGTAAAAATGAAAACGAACTCGGCTCTGTTATGCATATGGCACTTGAGCCTTATAAATAAACAATTAAGTTTAAAAAAAAAAAAAAACAAAAATGAGAGATTTGATTAAATGATCAGGAAGTCTGAACCCTTACCTAATAAGTTTGGTATGGTTATTTTTCTTAACGACCTATTTGGGGTATCATTCAAACCATTAAAGAAATGGTTGGAGGATTTGTAATATCGTTCGTTTAAGGTAATTTTTATCAGGGTTGTTTTCAGATCCAATCGAGTCATGAAAAACATAACGCATATCCTATGAATGATTATCACACTTAACTCTTATGAAATGTATAAGGTATTTGAATTAATTTCATACTAGTTCATCCAAATTTCATAACATATTTGATGAAATTGAAAATTGACCTTTCTTCTGTTTCCAAGGTTAAATTTATGATTGTCCTAAGGTAGTTTGCTTGAGTGTATAACACACGCTGACACAAATTCTTAACACCCCGTTCACACTACAACTTATATTACGTGATATAGACTATCTTGATATCAGCATCTATACATCTAGTTTTCATTGGAAATAATTTGCCTGGCATTTGATATCAAGATACTCTATATCACGTAATATAGGTTGTAATGTGAACGGGGTTTACCCTCTTCCCCTATACTATGGACGTAATAACCCAAGTAACAATGCCAAAACCATCCAGCTTTATTAAGTTTTTATTAAAATTTTATGAAAGCCACTAATAATCAATTCGGCTTTATTATGGCAGCAAGATATGCCAATAGGTTTCAAATTTTAGTCAGGTTTATAAGAACCTACACAGCTTGTTTAAAACGATCTTAAAACCTCGTTTTCTCAAATTCCTTTTACTCCTATCAAAGGTTTTATTTTGACTTTATTAACTCATAAAATGCTGTTTTGAAATGCCGTTTTAGGATTCATTCATATTATCTTATTATGGTCAGTTGAAAAAGCATTTTAAAACCATTTTGCCTCCAGTAAATGCATTAAACGGCTAACTGGCATTGAGGAAAGCTACCAAGCGACCAGATAGTTTTATAGTAGCCATTGCTAAGATAAATTGGCTTTTTGGCAAAACTGTGATTTCTTGCAATCGCCATGTTGAAATATATGAAATAATTGAAATGTGAAAAAATAAATACACCAAAATTTAAATGTAATACAATAGGGGGTTTTAATTTTTAAAAAAACATGGTTTTTTCCTTCCGTACCGAAGAGGGGCATTATTCCTAGCCCAAAAATATTTTTTATGAATCTCAACCTTTTTTTTTCGGTTTTTTAACCAAAAAAAACCAATCCTTTTTAGGTTTCTCAACTTTCTTGCCGTTTTTCAAAAACAAATTTATCAAAACGTACTTTTTTTTTGAATAGGGGCTCCCCCCATTACATATATGTCAACATATGTATCTAAAAATCAACAGTGGGGGTGGGTTTGTGTGTTTTGTTTTTTTTTGGGGGGTTTATCGTGGAAAAATAGGTGGTGGTGTCTTACTATTATTTTTTTTTGTTGTTTTTTTCTTCCATTACTCCTACTTAAATTTAAAAAAAAAAAAATAAATGCCGGAATATTATTATATTTATTATCGAACAATGTTATAATCCACATACCCCTATAATACCCTATTTGAACTGTAGATCAGAGACAAACTTCGGTATTCATTTAGATAACCTTATTGAATTCCATCAATTTTCAGGAGTTTCATGATTTATTTACGGAATATAATTCTTTCAATTTTGTTTTTGTTGTTGTAAACTCGCATAATTTCCAAGGCGCATTAATTTTCAGCTCTTATCGTGCCAAAATTCACCATAAAATTAAATGCGCATATGATTTGGAGCATGATACGCTCGATGATACGCTATAAAAAAAAAAACTCAATTTGTTTTATATATTTTGCTATCAATAATAATTTCCCGCAACAGAAGAACTTTTTTCTGAGCCATTATTTGCTGTTGAATGAATCAGAAGAGCAACAAAGCAAAACAACAAAAACCAACCACGATATCGCCGTGAAGTTTGACAGCTGTGGCCATTCAGCCCTATGCTGGTTTTGATGGCGGCCAATAGGTTTTATGATGGTTCTCAAGTGGTCATAACATCTTTCACTAGAACATTTTCAAAATCTTTATGGTCTTAGAAAGGTTTTATTAATTTGTTTTCACAACCGTCTATAGAGTGGGCCACTTTGTACACTTGTCGGCTTTAAAGATGCATAGAGGAGGTGTTGGTGGACAAAACAGTTTTGAATGTAGTGTCATCAACAAAGCCGGGAGGAGTGCTATACGGCTGGAATAGAACTGAAATTGTTACTTGGGAAACGTTCCCTACACTCCCGTTTCATTTTACTCAATTTTGGAGTACAATTGTATACCATATATTTTTCTCTCACGGAAATGTTACTCAATTTTCGTAAATGTGAATCTACTCATGAAATTGAGTAGATCCACTTTTTAACGAAAATTGAGTAACATTTCTGTGAGAGAAAAAGAGATGGTTTACAATTGTACTCAAAAATTGAGTAAAATGAAACGGGCGTGTATACATCTTTAGTGCTTAACGCAAAAAATCGATTAATTGAAAAAAAAGTTGAGTATTTGAATTACATTCCAAATCGCTCAATGCTCATTTCATAACGTGTTCATTCGTGCTTCTGGTAAAACTGTTTTTAGTTCGGAGTGCTGTTTCATTAGTTTGTTTAAATTTAGATGATCAATTTTCAACGATTGAACGGTAGAAATGATGAAAAGAGTAGTTAAAGGAAAATCGACTGTCCGTGCCCGGTCTCAACGACAGGTACGTGTTACCGAAGCGATAAATTCACCTTCTTCGTCAGACGAAGAAGACCGGGGCGTAGCGCCAACTCCTACACCGACTAACACATGCAAAATGCGGAGACGCCCACTGCGTAAAAGATTGCAAGTGTTGGCAAGCAGTGATGATGCATTGTCGGAAGATGGTAAGACAACGACTAACGGTGGTTCGGTTCAAATTGACGACACTGAAAATGACTCGGAATCAACGGATGGCGACCCAGTTGAGCGGATGATGGAAATAGACCAACTCCCATCTATGATAGTGAAAGTACGCAAATTGAGTGAAGAAATGGTAATGGTCTGCGATGCATTGGAGCGAGCACTGACTAATGAAGCAGACGACCAGGATGTAGAATTGGAGAGCCTTAAAAAGAAACTGACCAAACTGACAGAAGCGGTAAGTATTGTTAATGTATAAGCTACAATGTATTAATTTTATGAAACTACAACGATAAATTATATATTCTAGTGTTACTGTACAGTAGTGCCTGCGAAGTCTAAGAACAATTCCAAACAATCTGATCGAGCGAGCTGGAATCGCAAGGAATCAGCCCAAACCGATAATGTAAAATCTTCGACAAAAAACAAATTGTATCGCTCTAACAGCGTGGACAATACCGACTACAGAACACCGGAGGAAAATGTTACCGAAAGTTTGCCTGCTGATGAATCCGCAAAGGATAGCGGTAATCCATCCTCGGTCCATGAAGAATCTGTGACAATACGCGAAGCACCCGATAACATTACTGAACAAAAATTTGCCGATTCAAGTTCAGAATCCGTGGAGACCGAGGTAGCGAATGACGATCCGGAGAATTTTTACGATCCATTTCTTTTCAAAGAATCAGATATCGAAGAGGGTACCCTTAAAATGCAAGTCAGTAGTGCATCGGAAAAGACGGAAGAGGATCAAGTCATTAATGATGATATTTTTAAGATGCATAGTTATGCCACTCCTAAGAATCCACAGCCAGCACCACTTGTGGTTCGTGGATTTTATAAACAGGATGATAAGAGCAAATCAGAAAAACTGCAGAAACAAACTAGCGATACTCTTGTAGGGATTGGAATGAATGCCACTGATTCTAAACCGAATGTATCGACTCCCTCACCACCAAATGAACCCAAAGCTATGAATAAAGAACCAGTATTGGACACTCTTTACCAAGCGGAACCTAGTTCTTCGAAGAACTCAAACGTTCAGTTGATTTCTATCAAAGATGAATCGAGCCAAACGAAATTCGTAACCAACATCGATCCAAATCCGAACCGAAAACCTACAAATGAAGAAATACCCTACATAGTCCCTCATTTGCCGAAGTTCAGTGTAACTCAAACGCCGCAAGGAGAAAACTACGAACTATCGCTGATGAAAAGGGAGATCGAAATGCGTTTACGAGCTAATGACCTATCTTGGGTGACCCAAAGAGCGATTCGTGACGAGACTTCTCGCGTAAAGAAAGTGTCCCGAAACAGGGAACGACTGGAAAAGGAAATGAAACGGTTTGAAAATGTACTGTCGTCTAATCAGCTGATTCTGGACTATGATTCGGAGAAGAAAACATTCATTCGGGTGCATCCGGAGTTGGTAGCTAAGATGAAACCACATCAGAAAGAGGGCATCAAGTTCATGTACGATTGCTGCTATGAGGGAAATGCGGGAGGTCGATCCGCTGGCTCCGGGTGTATTTTGGCACATTGTATGGGTCTCGGTAAAACCATGCAGGTCATCGCTCTGATGAACACTGTGATTTGCTATCCGCAACTAAACACGAAGCGAATTATCGTGGTTTGTCCGAAGTCCACCGGTATGAATTGGGCTCAGGAAATTCGGTACTGGTTGGGTGACATCCACAGCGGTGTAAGCGTGCAGGTTTTCTACTTGCCGGATAACTCGTAAGTTTTTGTTGATGTTGAAAACTATTCGGTACCTAGGTTAGATATACCATTGATGGCTACAACCTTGTTCCAATTATGGTCTAAGGGAATCCCGTAGTCCTTAAATTGGAAACATCGTAATGTATAACTAGTGCACTTAACATGTATGAGTGTAAACAAAATAACTTTTTTTTTTTCACTTTTCACTTTTAGTAACATCTACAAGAAAATGGAGGTGCTTCGAGGATTTCACAACGTGTCCAACAATAATGCCCACTGTTTGTTAATCGGCTACGAAGCTTTTCGGTCGTTGGTGTTCTACGATGCGAAAAATAAGAATGGCGAGCATCATTCCGAACGCGTCCGTACTGAAGTGCGTCAAGATCCTGATCAACCCAGGACCTGATTTAATAGTCTTGGATGAAGGTCACATCATCAAAAACCGGAAATCTCAAACTAATCTATCCGTTTCGGAAGTGGCTACCAAACGGCGAATCATTCTGACAGGAACACCCATTCAGAATAATCTCAATGAGTATTTTTGCATGGTGAGCTTTGTAAAGCCGGCATACCTAGGCAACGAGCGGGAGTTTAACGAGAATTATGCAAAACCAATTAGGGACGGCCAGCATAAAGGATTCCAACATTGTCGATATTGGTTTTATGAAGATGAAGTCCTTCATTCTTCACAAACACTTGGCCAACTTTGTACAACGAGAAGAATTTTCCGTTTTGCTAGGTTTCCTCCCGAAAAAGTACGAATACGTGTTGTATGTTCCGCTGACACCGGTACAGGAGTTTTTGTATGAGCAATATCTCAAACGGAACCCATTCCGAAAGGACGTCGGAGGTAGGAATCTGCTGGAAGACTATACATTCATGCGCAAAATTTGGACTCACCCGATCGTACTCGAGCGAGCGTGGGAGAACGCTATGAAGGTAAATCTCCGAAAGATAAAAATAACAATATTAAAAAAAACTAGTCCTTTTGTATCGATGTTTGTTGTTTTGGGAGGGATATTAATTGATACATCGCTTAGGTGGAATAATTTCGACATTGTATTTTGTTTATTATTCAACAGAAAAAGTACGGAGTCGAGGATAATCGTCGTGCCGCTCGCCGGGTGCGAGGATTCGACAGTAGTTCCGAGGACGAAGACGACAACGATGCAGACAATGCGCGGTCCATTACGAACATCTGGTGGAAGCAACTGATTAGCGCGGATGATTTGGAGTCACTGTTCCCAAGCAACAAAATGCTGCTGTTTTTCGAAATCCTTCGGATGTGTCAGGAACGAGGCGAAAAATGCTTGATTTTTCTCTGGTTTTGTGATGGTCCTAAACATGGTAGAGCATTTTATGAAGATGATTGATGAACAAGGCAAGAATCAAAAGGCCCAACTGTATGGTTTTTCGCGATTTCGAGGCCCCTGGCGGCAGAGAATGGATTATTACCCCCGCCTAGATGGCGGTACTGGGAAATCTATCCGGCACGAAATGATAACGAAGTTCAACGATACGAAGAACCGCGTGACGCGAGTTTTTCTCATCTCCACCAAGGCTGGTGGACGGGGAATCAATCTGGTTGGGGCGAATCGTGTTGTGATTTTAGATACGTCATGGAATCCGGCTGTAGATCAGCAGGGAATTTTCCGAATCTATCGTTTAGGGCAACAGAAGTCCTGCTACATATATCGTCTGCTGGCGATTGTTAGTAACATGAAACACATTTGTCGTCGTATATCCCTTTAGAATATTACCTTTTTCAGCATACGATGGAGGAGAAAGTCTACTCCCGCGCGGTTACCAAACAAGCTATGAGTCATCGGGTTGCCGACAAGAAACAGGTGGATCGCAACTATAACATGGCAGAACTTGAGGAACTGTACCATTTTGAACGGGTAAACATGAGTCACCGACCCATATCAGCGCCAGCGGTGGACGATGTTCTGTCTACATTGCTGCTTAAATTTCCCAAGCTTATCTTTCGATACCACACGCACGAGACAATGCTCGACAATAAGACCGAGCAGGATTTGACGGACACTGAAAAAGAGCTTGCATGGACTGAGTTCAAAAAGAAGGCACTAACGATTAGTGCGGATTTTGGTATAGAAGATGACCAGGCCGGCGAAATAACGAAGACTGATTCTCAGTTGTCCGAAACAGACGTAGATCTGGAGTTGCAGAACTTGTTCGAGTACAAATGTTTTCCAAAATGTGATGACCCGCAATCAAATCCTGACGACAGTCCCATAACACCGTTAGCGATACCAGCTAAGCTTTGTTTTGGTAAGAAGTTCAATGAAAAACTTCTGGATATTGACCCCGAACCAGTTGAGAATGAGAGTGCAATATTTGGAGAAGATCCGTACAATGAACTTACCTTAGGCGGAAGCATCATAGAAGAACAGAGAAAAAAGCTGACAATTAAAAAAGAGCCTGGCGTAGCAACACCTTCTCAGGTAATTGTGAGCGAAGACGAAGTAAGTCTGCTGCGTGCCCTGGAAGAAGAAAGCGTTTCGGCGATTCAGTCAGTCCAAACAAGGAAGAATTCTCTGGAACACTCAACACAAGATGTCGTTCGTGATGATTCTATTGTAGATTCGAAAAGCATGTTGTACCCATCGAACGGTATGCTTATTTTTTTTTGTGCAAGAAAATAACCTACTCAAATACATTCTTTCAGAAAGCACCGATGTTCTGGAATCATCAGAACCGGGGCTTACCGGTCCATCTACTTCGGTGGATATCAGCAACGATACTCTATCATCGATGATAGAATATGATCCGCTCACGAGTAGCCAGGATAATAACATATCCGTCAGCTCCGTCAACCATCAGGACCGTTCTACTGAGGCTAGTGTTATCGAACCCTCAACGTACGAGAAATTCGAAGCTTCCCTGAATTCTGATCCGAATGTAGCTACAAGTACAACCGCACCCCCGTCGGTAGTGCTTGTGGTGTCCCCCATGGGAAGTCCCACGTTCCTCAAAGCATCCGTCGCGCCACCGATGACACGTAGCATGAAGCGAAAGATGATGATCGCCTGTAGCTCCGCGGTTAAGTCGAAGAAAGCGAAGGTTAGTGGTAAGACCTGTCCATTTTTCGTGTCAATGTTCGAAACTGAGCTGTGTTTTCCTTCTTTTGCAGAAAAATGTCTAGATATTCATCCGCGTTTTGTTTAATTAGTGGTAGATTTGTTAGTAGATTATTCAGTATCGGTTGATATTTCTCGCACTGTTACTAGTCGACAATAGATTTTAAGTTTATTTAATTGCATCATCAACTAGCTGAAATTTGCAGACTAACGACTTTATGCTTATTCTTTCTGCAGATGTCTCCCGGTAATATTTGCAATAAGCTGTCGAAAAGGTAAGTATCGAGCTCATCTCAAAATAAAAATAACATTACTTTTTAAGGACTACGTTTCTCTCTTCTATACCCGGTTTAATTTCAAAATTTTGAAAAATGAGAGCATTACGCTAAAGTGAAAGGTTTTTGAACGATAACAACTTCATGTACACACCGTTTGATCAGAAAAACTTATTAAGTGCTTTTAGTATAACAATTTTTAACTTAAAAATGACCTGCTTTTGCTTCCATACAAATCTGCATATGAACAGGTTGAAAACAAGTTCGGGTCCTCTAAAAAGGATAACAAATGGTTCAAATTGTCTTCTTATTTTTATGTCATTATGTTTCGTTCCATGTTTGATACAGCAATAGCAATACTCCTCGCTGCAAAATTATATTGCTTTGTTGCCGGTGTCTGATTTTATTATTGGTAAGAGCCGTAGAAAGAACAACTTGTTCGTACAGTGGTTGGGACATGATAGGTTATGAGCTCAGTCTAGGAAGTTCGGAAGGTACTTGAAAATAATTGCCGAAGCTTTTCTAAAGAGAAGATGACTAGGAGGCGATGCAACTGGATGTTTGTACAAGTCGAATGCACAACCCACTAAGTTTGCCGGCAATACAGCTGCTTCTAGGACGGGACAACTGGTCTATTTGGAGGTTCGCTGTGGAATTGTGCGTCTATGGGGTTTTACGTGAACAGTATCATTGCAACACAGTTGTCAAAAACTGGGAGCGGAACAAAAAGAAGGGGCAGCCCAAAGGGGTTGTACGCAAAGTTGACGTAGGACTACGTAGTAAGGCTTAATGAATGTCGTTATTATTATTGTTAATTAACCCACTGTGTACACATGGTCAGTCAGCGGTGTTGCAGTTCGACTCAAATTAACTCCTAATATTTCATTCGTTGGTTGTCCAACATGCTTGTCCACTTACTCCGGGACGCGACGTTTAAAGCTATGCCATGTTAATCCCGGTGCGTGGTAATGTAAATTTGGATGAGCGCAAGAGAAACTTCAAATAAACTAACTCCTTAGGCAAATTAATTTGTTCGTCCTAAAAAGGACGGATTTCAGTTGACGGGGAGAACATGGTTCCAATTGAACTTAGGCTTTTGACTCGGTCTTCTTGTGCAGCAGGACAGCCTGAAAAGTAAAACACTCTGTGAAATATTCACACCGGAGAAATGTTTTATCAGCTCTTCGGCACCAACGTGCTCGGCGTGGCGTAGTTACCGTTCTCGAGCAGACGGTGAATGCGACCGAGTGGTAATTGCAAACCGGTGCGATTCGAGCGGGACTTTACCTTGTTCTTCATGTTTCCTTGAGCTGCTACGTATCACAAATGACTGCTAGCCATGCAAGGGCCATTTTCATATAATGGCATCGGGTACCGTTGCATGGAAGGAAGACGGTAGCACAAAAGCAATGCGAAACAAATTTTACAAAAGGGGACGGGCCTCACTAGTTGCGCCAGACACCAGCGAGGAAATGAAATCATCACGCTGTATGGTTTCGGAGGTTAAATTCACATCACCTTATGTAAAAGAAAAATGCCCTTTTCAGGGACAAAACCTTATCCAAAGAGAGTCGAGATATGGACATATATTTCGTTTGTTGGTTATCAAACGTGCTTGGCCATTCACTCCTAGGCTATGTTGAGCCCTTCAGCCATATTCAAGAGAAAAGACTCCAGATTAACAAACTCTTTAGATAGGCAAATTAATTTGTTCGTCCTGACTGCAAATTTGTCACGGCCAGACATGTTACTTGGCAATAGAGTCGGTCGATGGTCGACTTGACGGTGCGTAGCCCAGCGCTTATTCATCCTCGAGATCGCTGAAAGACTGAAGGAAAATTCCAACGTGTCCCCCTTAAATATCTTTTCCTGATGCATAGGAGACGTTCCTTACTTAAATATGAAGTCTGTGCTAGGAAAGCACTGTGTATTTGGTAAATTCACTCTGTAAAATCGGCATTATAAGACATCACCTTATATTTGCGTTTATTTCAATAGTAGAATGTTAAAAAGCAATAGATTTAAATATTGTAACCGAAGCGTAGAAAATGACCCGATTGGTGCAAACATTTTGGAAATCAATCGTGGAATGACTTAGTTATTAACATTCAAAACCTATATATTTTTCGTGACGCTCCAAATTTTCGCAATTCGAACGTGTACCCCAGTATTGAAAACACAGACGTAGTCCTACACTGCAAATAAATTAATAATTTTTATCATTAAAATTGGCACTTAAATCGGTCAATTTTTGCTTCGAATCGAAATCATGTGAGCCAGTATGATTTTCATTTACCGCACATAATTTTTAACACCCGTCACCTAATACACAGGTTCGTTTCCAATGAGACTGATATGGTCCGCACATAATTTTCAACGGAGCGAGACATGTCATTCAAGTGTGTTTTCACTTTGCCCTATTCTATCCATCTTCGCACTTAAAACGAAATAAAAAACCGTGTGCGAAAAACAATCAGCTGCTTTATCGTTCTAGAAGAAAAAAAAACTGCAAAATGGAGAAGCAAAGTACAGTTTACCGTGTGGTGGTTTAGGTTCTTGGTTTGCCAGCGGAAGTCACTGAATTTTTTGAAGGTAATAAATTACTATAGATGTACTTCTTTGCCATGTTAACGGTGTTTATTGTGAATATTTCAGATCTGCCGGGCATTTTTGCCATTCCCGCAGAAGAGCTGCTGAACGCGCTAGCTTCAAAAAGTGATGAAGTTTTTATGATCGTACAAATAAAACCTCTTTTATTCACACATTACGTTTTATTACATGAGAGGTACACAAAATCCAATACTAAACTTTTTATGAAAAAATCAAATCCATTCACCACATAAAACGTATTAAAATACTCATTTGATTTTTGCTAGGGCAAGTTAATGCAATCCATGTACACTATAATTAATATCTATTCAGCTCTTGCACTTAAATACTATATATTTATTGCACATATGGTTAATTAACCACATTTAATTAAAAAAATAAGTGCCGAACCAATACAGAGCAATAATTTTGCACTTTGCCCAAATCTATAGGTGCTGGCACTTAAATATAAGGTGCATTGTTTTTTGAGCGAAGGCTGGGAGCGGAACATACACCGATCTTAGGAACCACCAGAAGGACGCGAATGTGAAGCAAATATTGCAGAAGAGATCAGATCTTTCGGTACGTACTGTGGCTAGAAAAATAAAAATTTCTCCAACTTTCGTGCATACTTCCAAGCACCGGCAAGGTATGAAGTCGTTCAAGGTGAAAACTGTACCGAACTGTAAGGATAAACAGAATGTGACGGCTAAAACCCGGGCTCTCAAGTTGTATCGCGAATATTTGACGAAGTTTTCATGCCTGATAATGGATGATGAAACTTATGTGCTGGAAGACTTCAAGTAGCTTCCCGGAATGTCTTATTATACAGCCATGCAACGGAACGGCGTAGAGGAGCATTTTAGGACGAAGAAAAAGGCCAAGTTTCCCGAAAAATATTTGGTTTGGCAGGCAATATGCAGCTGTGGTCTAGCAAGCCAAAGCTTCATCACTACCGGAATGGAAAACAAGGAAATATACCGTGAAGAATGCCAAAAGAAGCGATTGTCGCTTTTGCCCCCGCTATTCTGGCCTGATTTGGCATCTTGTCACTACGTCAAAGATGTTTTGGAATGGTTTAAAGCGAATGGAGTCCATGTTGTACCGAATGAGGCGAATCCACCCAACTGCCCGGAGTTGCGACCTATCGAGCGGTATTGGGCTATCGTGAAGAGAGAACTCTCTCAACATAAACAACAAGCTACAACTATAGAAAAATTTCGAAAATCTTGGAATAAAAGCAGCTAAATCGGTTGCAGAAGAGCCTGCACAGATCCTAATGGCTGGAGTAAACTCAAAAGTTCGTAGGTTCTTCATGCAGCCTATTTAAGTATCTGTAATAAGTTTTAAGATGACTTATAATGCACAATTAAATGAATGAAAAATACATCTTGGATTGAACAGCAAATTTGTTTTATTCCAAATTTAATCGGTCCAGTTTTGGTCGCGAACAAGCCTTATGTTGATTCACGGTACGAAAAGGGCTATGGTAGGCGCAGTAGGGTAGGCGTAGTAATATTGCACGCAACATTCTACGAAAGCTTTTACGGAAAGTTCCGATTGTGTCGAGCACATACGAAATGACCGTTCACTCGGAAATCATCGTAGATTCTTGCATTATAAAAAGGCGCGGTCGCCCATGTTAGAAAACCTTTTTACCTTTTGAATATCAGTTCGAATAGCCAGACATCTTGGCGCGCGGCCAGTCACCAAAGGAATAGTAAATAGAAGTAGTTAGTGTAATAAATGTAGTGTTAATCATCCAATAAAATGTTTGTCTAGTGTAAAAATGTGTATCGAGTAATAAAGTGCCTAAGTTTACCGTACGTAAAATCGTGTAATAAAGCGACGGATCGTGTGCAATTTATGAACTGTTCGACGAAAGAAGCTTTCAAACCCCTTTGAAAACAAGGAAGGCAACCCGCTCGGCAGGTAAAGGGATAGCGCAATTTTGTCCCCTAGAATTGTGTTAGGCGTCGAAATTTGGGAAGAACGCTATTTTTCGGAGGTCACAACATTGGTGCCGTGACCAGGATAGTGTTTCTTTGGTACGTAACCGACGCCGAGACGCCATTGGGTCATTGGACAATTGTACTGGCGCCATTCTCGCTCGGTACAAAGGCACGAGGCGCCATCACGACCGTCGAACACGTGAATTCACTGGGCGCTGCCATCACGATTTCGTACGCATGGGCTAGGATGCAGCCATAACGGATTTTTGGAATTGGGATCGAGGAGAGATTGAAAAATTATACAAGGCTTATTGAACAGGCCTTCAAGGTGAGGACCTGTCCAACTACTTACTTTTCTGGTTTCATCTCTACCTGGTCATTTCTTGGTTCCTACATGTTTACCTACTTCGACGGAGTTCTTGGTGGCCGGATATACTTTCATCTTTTTCGCGCGATTCGGACTACGGGTGGACTCGGAAGGACGTTCTGAGGGCCAACTTAGGGGACGCAAGACGCTATCGACCATACGTGGAGAGTTCTGAACCACTGGGGTGTGCGCAGATCAAATCTTCGCACAGGAGAGGGAAGCTGAGACAACGATATTTTGATTCAATGCCTGATTGACAGGCTCACCAGGTGAGTCCCTGTCCAAACGTCCTATTATCTGTTGGAAGGTGCTTCTCTTGTCGTCGTTTCACAGACCCTTACATCCACTTCTGGGTTCGTGCGTTGTGACGTCACTACAACTGGTCATTGTATCGTACCGTTTACGACGGTGGACGATTCTACGATCAAGGAACATCGCGTCGCGTTCTTACCGACGGTGTGGACTGGTGCTGCGCTACAGTGATTATTCATACAAGGCCTGTTTGACAGGCTCACCAGGTGAGTTCCTGTCCATCAAACGCTATCTTTCCCCTCGAAGGTGCTTTGCTGGTTGCTCTTCCACAGTTCTTGGCTGCTCTTCGTGAATCTCGTCTTGTGCAACGAACATGTCGACGGCACGCAAATACAAGGGCCCGGTGCGCAACAGGAACAACGTTATCAATTTCGTGGATCGGGTCGAACACTTCCTGAAAAACACCAAAGAGTTCGATGAGCAAGCGGTCAAAATTCGGCTGGAGAAACTCGAGCTAAAATACCAGGAATTCGAGGAACTCCAGAGTGACATCGAAGGCCTCGATGACAACGAAGAGAACGTGGCGGAGTACGAGCAGCTGAGGATTGACTTCGAGGAGAAGACTTTCGAGGTAAGGGCAGGGTTGGCGAAAAAGTTACCCCAACGGCATGCGACACCTAACACCACAACTGCACACACAAATCACGTTCCAAACGTACAAGCTTCCGTACGAATTGCTCAAATTAGCCTGCCAGAGTTTGACGGCAATTATCAAAATTGGCTTCCGTTTCACGATACTTACGTGGCTTTGATCGACTCCTCGGCAGAACCAACCAACATTCAAAAGTTCCACTACTTGCGTGCTTCTCTGAAGGGCGATGCTCTAAAGTTGATCGATTCGTTTGCGATGAGTGAGGCAAATTATAGGGTTGCTTGTGGATGGTTTGGTCGAAATGTTCTCCAATAAATATCTCCTGAAGAAACGCCATTTGAACGCCTTGTTCGAGTACCCCAGTGATGAAGAAGGAATCAGCGGCCAGCCTACACGATCTCATCGACTGCTTCGAGCGCAACACGAAGATCCTGGACCATTTAGGAGAGAAGGACGAGCGGCTGTGGAGCGATGCTGGTGCATTTGACAGCATCGAAGCTGGACGAGGTCATGCAGAAGCGGTGGGAGGAAAATGTCGCACCAGAGAAGGAGCTGCTGTTTGTATCGCTGGTCGAATTCCTCAAAAAGCAAACTCGGATGTTGGATGCCGTATCGGTCGATCAGCACATGTTCTCGACAGCAACTTCGTCAAGTGGTAACAAATTCCGTCCAACCAAGGTTTCGGTCAACTCGGCGACTGAAAACACACCATCGAATGCTTTGCATGCAGTGAAAAACATTCGATTACTTGGTGTCCAACTTACGGGTTAGTCTTCCAGCTGGATAAACCGCTGCAGCTTACCAACTCCAAGCGTCTCTGCAGCAACTGCTTAAGCCGGAATCACTTTAGGGCGAGACTGTCCTTCAAAATTTCGATGCAAAATGTGCTCGAAGAAGCATCATTCATTGCTGCACCCTGGTTTCCCAAGTTCTGGTTCTATCTCCACTTCTACCCCCACTCTAGCAGCGAATGATAGCGTGAATACTTCTGCTCCATCAACGACCCGCGGTGCTTCGAACTCTGGTGAATCGGTTTCTAGTTCGGTGGCATTAATTATCTTCCAAATGTGGCAGTGGGGCTGACTAGGTCGCACACGTGCTTGCTAACGGTACTTCTGAAGGTGAAGGACGCATGGGGAAGGACACACCAAGCAAGGGCTCTCTTGGACTCCTGATCGCAAGTCAATTTGATGTCGGAAAAATCTCTGCAAGCTACTTGGACTATCACGCATGGACATGAAGGTGGAAATATCTGGTATTGGACGATCTCGAAGCTGCACAGCCTACGAAGTTTCCACCACAATATCTTCCCGGGTGCAGAACTTCTCGACGTCAATGCACTTTTTGGTTCTGGGGCAGGTCACTGACGACTAGCCATCTGTCTCGCAACCGATAGCGCATTGGAAACTTCCGTCCGACATGGTTCCAGCCGATCCGGACTTCAACGTCTCTGGTCCGATCGATTTGGTCTTAAGTGCACAGCTTTTCTACGACTTCCATGTACGCGATGGTGGCCTGGCTACAGGTTCGCAATCTCGACAATACGCTTCCAGTATTTGTCAATACGGTGTTCGGATGGGTGGTTGCCGGCGAAACCAAATGCATGGAGGAATCACCACGGGTCAGCTGTCACGTTGCAAAGCTGGAACCACTGGAAAGAGCACCCGAAAGATTCTGGATGGTGGAAGAACTACCTACGAAAACCCCACGCTCACAGGAGGAGAAAGATTGCGAGACGCACTTCGTGAACACTTTCAATACTTACGACGATACTGGAAGGTATATTGTACGATACCCAAGGCACATGAATTTCGCCAGCATGGTTGGTGAATCGAAGCAGACGGCTGTGCGACGATTTATGCAGACAGAGAGACGGCTAGAGCGGGATTCCAATCTTCGATCGCAATACGAGGACTTCATGAAGGAGTACATCGAGCTAGGCCACATGAAAATGCATCGGCGACGCTGACGATTCTCGTTTGGATGAAGGCAAAATGGTCTGCTACCTTCCACACCATCCGGTGTTTAAGGAATCAAGTACTACAACCAAAGTACGGGTGGTCTTTGATGGCTCGGCGAAAACGTCCACGAACTATTCGCTCAATGAAGCTCTACTTACTGGGCCCACAATCCAGGACGAACTTTTGGATTTGATGCTCTGCTGTGGGAAACATGCCATCGCCTTGGTCAGGGATGTTGCGAAAATGTATCGGCAGATTCCCTGGTTCACGTAGACGACACTTCGCTTCAACGGACTCTCTGGCGCTTCGATCCGTCGGATCCAATCGAGGTGTACGAGCTGCTGACTGTCACCTTACGGTTTGGCCCCATCGTCATTTCTCGCCACCCGGGTGTTGAAGCAATTAGCACTGGATTTGAGTCAGAAGTACAAACTTGCAGCTAAAGCCGTGCAAGATGACTTCTACATGGATGCGCGATTTTTTCTCGGGAGCGGACACAGTCGAAGAAGCCATACAGCTGCAAAAGGAAGTACAAGCGCTCCTGGCAGAAGGAGGTCTCGACCTACGGAAATGGTGTTCAAATAGCCCAGAACTCCTGAAGAACTCGCCCACCGAAGCACTTGGAGGTGAAACCACGGTGTACTTCGAGGCGGATCAGAAAATCAAAAACGCTAGGGGTGGGGTGGGAAACAGGACCAGACCAGCTTTGCATCGAGGTACAACCGGCTACAAACGAAGGCAGCTGGACGAAACGGAAGATCTTCTCGGCGATTATGAAGCTCTACGACCCACTCGGTTTGGTTTCACCGGTCGTAGCATGGTCAAAAATCAAAATGCAGCATCTTTGGCTTGGCGCTTTCGATTGGGATGATCCAGTATCGGAGGACATCGCTGGCAAATGGAAGGAATTTTCGGCACAGTTACCACTTCTACAAGGCTACAAGGTTCCTCGGTTCGTCTTTCTGGTTGATGCGATCTTCACACAGTTCCAATGCCTCGCCGATGCATCCGGAAGTTGGGTATGGTGCTCCGCATCTACGCTCGTTCGACCGGCAGGGAGGGACAAGTCAAAATCGAGCTCGTCGCTGCAAAATCACGGGTTGCCCCACTCAAACGGCTTAGTCTGCCGCGGCTTGAGCTCTGTGCTGCACTTCTGGGGGCGAAACTTTACGCCAAGGTTTCGGCAGCGCTGCGGATGGAGGGTATTCTTGGCTGGTTCTAGCAATACCCAACGGTTGCACTTCTCACCGGATCCAGGCACCCCCCAATACTTGGCAGACATTTGTTGGAAACCGGACGTCTGAAATCCAACAACTTACACATGGACACAGCTGGAACCACGTGAAGGGAACGGACAATCCGGCGGACTACATTTCACGTGGGATGCTACCCCAAGAGTTCATCGCAAATCCCAACTGGCGCTGTGGTCCATCCTGGCTATCGAAAAACGAAGAAGACTGGCCTAAACACCCAACAGGAACCCCACCGGAAGACCTATTGGAGCGGCGAAAAACTGTACTTAAGATACAGCAACCACCGGAATACTCGGTGCCTTTTTCACCGGTATTCCTCTTTTTGGCGCTTGGTCCTGATCACCGCTTTTAGTTCTTCGCTTTGGAAACCGCTGTCGTCACAAATCTAACCCCTATCCTCACCTATTCGCCACGGTAGGGGGAGTGTGAACACGCCAAGGTAACCCTCGCGAAGATTGCACAACAGGAGATGTTCGCCGAAGAGTTGAAGGAGCTGATTCAAACTCGATCCGTCCCTAACAAATCGTCGTTGAGGTTACTTGGTCCCTTCCTTGACGAAAAAGGCATCATTCGACTCG
>JAHHFK020004689.1:0-36663 GCA_024533555.2 Aedes koreicus
CTTGCCGGTGAATAACTCCAACCCCGGAATTAGCTTAAAATCTGCTTTTATATACGTTTCGTCGTCCATCACACAGCAGCCATATTTTGTCAGCATCTTCTCGTAGAGCTTCCGTGCTCGAGTTTTAGCCGTCGATTGTTGCCGCTCATCGCGATTTGGGAAGTTCTGTACCTTGTATGTCCAGCCCTCTTCTTTGCATTCTGGACGTAGCTCTGCGACATGCCGATCTTTTTAGCCAAATCACGGCTTGAGACGTTGGGATTTGCTTTAATCATCCGCTTCACCTTTCCCTCCGTCTTTTTGTTCTCCGGTCCCGGTTTTCTTCCAGCTCCTTTGCCGTGGTCCAACGTCAACCGCTCCTGGAACCGCTTCAACACTCTGGAGACGGTTGAATGGTGAATGTTCAACATTTTCCCCAACTGCCGGTGCGACAGGTCAGGAAATTCCAGGTGTTTGGAAAGAATTTGTTCTCTCGACTCGCGTTGGTTCACTTCCATTTTCGTTGAATCGAAAATTACGACTTTGAGTTTGACAGCATGTAAACAATACACATCAATGAGAAAGTGTGCAAAATTTGGTGGTTTTTTCCCAAAGGTAAAAAAAAGTTACGCCCTGTTGAATGTGTCGCAATTTTTTTGTGTTCGCTTTGTAAGGGTTCTTCTCTTCGCCGTGGTAACGGAGAAGAAAAAATTGTGCAACACCACACCAAAAAGAAGAAAATATATTGATGACCACCCAGCCTCCTTCTTCGTAAGTCGGACGGTCGGTCAACCATCCAAGGTTAGGTTGTTTTGGTTGGTGGTTGGGGGGGGTTAGTTTTTATTTTTTTTTATTGATTGAAAGCAACAAAAATAATCAGTAATGAGGGGTAGTAATGTCATTAGTTGCGGCGGTGGCGGGGAGCACGCGACAAAAAAACAGTACAAGAGCAAGGGGAAGAAAAATAATGCACTTTAACCAGTGCCTTGGATTTTCATAAAATATCCATGAGAAGTGAAAATGATTTTATCCCAGTGTAATGATGATGTTTACTTTTACGGTTTTCATGGTTACCGCTGTCACTTCTATGCCAACTGAATTTTGTTTGCTGCAATGAATGAAATCGGCTCTAAGTGCAGGTCAAAAATTGGCTGTCACTGTTGTTTTGAATATCAATCGATAAGCATGAATTTCATTAGACGAATTCTGAATATCATCTCTTGTGATGATTTTTTTTAGCTATGGAGAGATTTTGAAACCTAATACGAACATGAAACAATCAGGGTCGTCATCATCGTTCCATAAGAATAGATGCTAGCAATGTTGAGCAATAATACCCTGGACTTGACTGCCCTTGCATATTTTCCGACCCCGACGGGTAATTGATATTCATTGCGGTTTATTGAATTTCATTTCTAACATATCGAAATTCATATTGAAAATGAACCTGTTTACATAAATGAATATAAAAGCATTTTGAAAATCAAACGTTCATTCTTCTGGTTACGTTTTTTTCAGTAGTTATCATTTGATTTTCGCATGGAACTTATAGGTAGTCAATGTTATGTTGCCTGATAATCCACGTTTTTGAGCTTAACGAGTATGACTTTTATCAAGACTGATTACAACACTCGGCCTCACGTTGCCAAGCCTGTAAAAACCTACTAGGGAATGCTCAAATGGGAAGTCCTACCCCACCTGCCATATTCGCCAGATATTACGCAGTCCAATTATTACTTGTTCCGTTCGATGGCACGTGGTCTGACTGAGTTTCACCCATATGAAGACATCAGAAAATGGCTTGATTCGTACTTACCTTACCAATCAGACCAAGGCCGGTGTGGCCTCTGCTGGACACAGATGTTGTCTCCATTGTATTCGGTCCATGGCTGTACCTCGCCAGTCGCTGTCTGCGGAGGGTCCGCAGATCGCCTTCTACTTTATCAATCCACCTTGCTCGTTGCGCGCCTCTTCTTCTCGTATCCGTTGGTACGTTTTCGAGAACCATTTTAATTGGGCTGTTGTCCGACATTCTTACGACATGCCAAGCTCATCGTAGTCGACTGATTTTAGCGATGTGTACGATAGAAGGTTCTGCCAGCAACTGATGCAATCCTTGGTTCATTCATCCTCCACTTTCCTTCTTCCATCTGCACTCCACCGTAGATCGTACGCAGCACCTTCCGTTCAAAAACACCAAGGGCGCGTTGATCCTCCACTAGCAATGTCCATGTTTCGTGGCCATAGAGAACTACCGGTCTAATTAATGTCTTGTAGATGGTCAACTTTGTAGTTCCGCTGACTTTGTTCGATATAAGCGTCCTTTCGAGTCCAAAGTAGGCACGATTACCTATGTATCCCCTATGCACTATGCCTATGTATCTGTTTGCAGGTGTAGTTATCGGCGGTCACCAATGAGCCCAGAAACACAAATTCGTCTTCCGCTTCGATTTCATCACCGCTGATCTGAACTCGTCGTGGGAGGCTAACATCTCTCCAGCCATCTTCGAGAGTAGCTGTGTCAAGCATACAGTTGCTCTAGCTGCGCGTGCAACGCTTCTTTTTCGTCAGCGGGTCTCCTTTTGTGTGGGCAGTGAACGTTGATGATGCTGTAGTTGAAGAATGGGGGGAAACAATCCAATCATGCCTTGACGCATTTAGCCCAGCACTACAAAGTCGGTGCCCAGTTAATTGGTGATGCCACAACGCTGATAAAAAGCAGTTGCTCGATGGCCACTTTTCCATACCTTCTGTCCTGTCCACCAAAGTTCCTGCATTGCTGCCCCTTTGAATTTGCGTGGTTGAAGCTCGTCGTAGATTATCCTACCGCAACCTGGTAAGCAGAGAGATTTACAGTTCCATGTTCCGAGTTTCGAATCGTAATCCTTAATTTGTCGTCTAGGTCTTTGCGGATTGTTCCGGTACGTATTTACTCCTGCGTTATTTTTATTTATTTTTTTTTTTTATTTTTTATTTTTACGTTGGCCTATTTCCTCACATGGTGACAATCACCTACGCCAGGAAGACGACTCCACCACCTGGACCCTACCTAACGACTCATGAATATGAGCTGGGACCAACGGCTTTACTTCCCTTCCGAAGGAAGACGTGACCAGATTCTTTCGCCTTAGAAAAACCACCGACGTTGACTGGGATTGAACCCAGGCCTACTTGGGTGCCAAGTAGCAGTCACGCCTACCACTACACCACCGACGCCGGCTCCTGCATTATTTTAAACTTTTGATTTTGAAGGGCGGCTTGTTCGGCATTTCCCAACCCCTTGTCTTGCCGGAGGACCATCGTGGACAGCCGCTCTTAACATGGAGAACAGACGCTGTTTTGAGCCGCACCTGACATGGAGAACAGGTGCTCAGATAGACTGCACCGTTTGAAGATAGCAACCCGCCTTCCCTTTCAGCATGTGACCAAGGTCTCACCTCCGAGGTTATTTACCCGATCTTTCCTATGATTACTCATACCCCAGTCGGTATCACGGGGGTGTAGATATAGGAGTTGCTGGACAAGAGAGATCACAGTAACATCGATTCAGAGCACTATCTTGTAATGGTCAAAGGGCGTGTTCATAAACCACGTAGACTCATTTTTGAAAATCTAAAACCCCTCCCCCTCGTAGACTTTTCTCAATACATCTTTTTGAAAGTTTGTATGGAGCGTAGACTTTGGTCAAAACCCTTCTCTTCCCCCGGAAAGTCTACGTGATTTATGAATAGCTCCAAAGTGCGACAAAGACTTTCTGTTGTAAATAACATTCGGTACTAACGTCCGCCATGGTAAAATCTGCCCATCTTGAGGATTGTTTAATAGTGTTAAACAGCCATCAACAACGCAGCAGAAGGTGCCATATGGTTTATGTATTTCTTTCCATAACGAAACGATTGGTTCGACAAGGGGTGTCAAGTGGTCAAGAAAGCTGCGTGGGTGTTGATGCTGCAGCAAGGAATCTAGCAAATTATGGAGAGATACAATCAGAGCAAATTTTGGAGAGATACAATGTGTCGTTCTCAAGAAACTAGAAAATTCTTCAAGAAAAAGTTTTGTTTCAGGATGTGGATGGATGAATGAACAGATGAACATGAGATGGTTGAAAGGTAGAAGCAGCACAACGGTCAAAACTTGTATGTCATAGAGCCGTAAGACCAGGCTATGACCTCATCGGTACGGTGGACGAGGGAGACGAATAGATGTCCGCATCGACTAATTGGCAGGATATGGGATACTAAGCAGCTACAGGAGAAGTGGGAAGGCGTTATATGCCCAATTTTTTTTAAAAAAAAAACGATGACAAGTTGAAATGTTCAAATTTCTGAGCGATCACTATTCTCAACGCGGGCTACAAAGCGCATTCCCAGGTACTCTTCCGCCGTCTATCGAGGAAATATATAGTAAGCACATGCCGGCAATGCTTATGACTTTCGACAATGTATCTGCGAATTTCTCTACTGCAGTTGATATCCGACGTCACCAATGATCCGATTTACACCAATACATACACTATCTGGAACTCATCTCCGTCCATGATCACAGTTCTGCCAATGCGAGCTCTATCACGCTACAGCTAGATACTTAGTTTTCGACGTATTCACTTTCAATGCAACATTTTCGGCATCACCTGGAATGTTTATCCAACGCTATCCAAATCGTAGGCACAGCAGATGGACTGGTTGGGTATATTAAAAATTGTACCCCACTTGCTAAAGAGATGCGGGACGTGTCTCACAAAGGCGTTGTTTTGAGGATGCAAATCTCAATGTCTACATTAAATTTGGCTCAGAAAATTGTTTTAATTGTGTGCACATTTGCAGCAAGCACCTAGGATGTCCTTTTCACCAATGCCCATTCACTAAGTATCGAAATTTGCATTGCCACAACCTCGTAGTGTAACTGTTAGGAAGAGATCAATAATGGCAAAAATTACAAGTATCCCGTATCTCCATAAAATCCGCACATTTCATAACACATTATAGAACAATTTAAACAAGAGACACGAAAGACAACCTAGAATCTTATCGGAGGCCGTTAACGTTCTTCAAACGAGTACGATAACGCACCCGATATCTTCACAGAGCATTGCACACCATCCACCGTAGCCTTGATCAGTCAGTCTCCAAGAAACCCCGTTCTCGTCCATAATTTCGTAGCTCCCCAGCTCCGAGGAATAGACGAGAACTGGTGATGCGTACAGACTTGATATTCGCGATACTTCTGAAGCATTTGCCGCTATGTAATTGGTCTATTGTTGATCATCCGTTCACAAAACTGGACTCGATACACAGTTTGAAAGAAACATTTAATTTTCGGCGTTATCTAATGCACATAAAGGTAAGGCTCAATTTGGCATAAATTAATTGGATCTTTCATGTAAATTTAAGCCAGATATCGCTGGAATCACGTCTGTTGTATGGCAGATTGCCAACAATGTTGTATGGCGTATGAATGATTGCAAACAATTTCGTTGTTTACTCTTCCTTCTGTTTGGAATTAAACGGGGGGAATATATACGCGCCTGTTAGAATTCATTATTTTTTTCTGTGTAGACTTCACAAGACTCTGTGGTCTGGAAAACTTCATCAAAGTACTAAATATACCATGTTCAGGGCGCTGATAAAACCAGTAGTTATCTACGGGTATGTTACGGTTATGGCTACACACAAACACTTGAAATTTTTGACCGTGTAGGTAAAAACGGCGTATAGAGAAGAAGAATGGCATCAAATACTATATCTATATATATATATATAAATGGATTTCTGTCTGTCTGTCTGTCTGTCTGAACCTTATAGACTCGGACACTACTGAACCGATCGGCGTGAAATTGTATGTGCAGGGGTTTCTGGGGCCGGGGAAGGTTCTTATGATAGTAAGATACCCACCCCTTCTCTGAAAGGGGGGGCTCCTATACAAAGGAAACACATATTTCTGCATAACTCGAGAACTAAGCAAGCAAAGGAAACGAAATTTAGCATGTGAAAGTTTTAAGAAGCAAAAAATTTTTAGGGGGTGGCCCCCCCGGGGGGGGGGGGGTTAAAAAAAAAGAAAAGGGGGGGGCAGAGAAAATGCAAGAAGGGACGACGGGGACTATTCTGTGGGGTGTGCTGGGGTGGGCCCCCCCGGTTGGAAAGGGGGGCCCATACACAGTAAAAGAGAGTTGGAAGGAGAAAATAAAGAATAAAAAAAACAAAATTGGGGGGGGGGGGTGTGGGGGATTAATTTTTTGGGGGGGGGGGCCCTTTTTTCGGGGGGGGGGGGGGGGGGGGGGGGAGGGGGACGCCATCTGAATAACAAAGAAAAATGGGAAAATGGATTAAAATTGGGGGGGGGGGTTTAGATGGGGGGGGGGGGGTTTTAGGGAGGAAACCTGTCCTCTGTCTCATATAAAAATTATACATAACTTATTCAAGTAAAACAAATATATTTGAATAAGTGTGGGGTGGGGGGGTGTTTGGAGGGTGGTGGTTGTTGGGGGGGGGGTATGGGGGGGGGGGGGGAGACGCAGTGTATATAAAGGTAACTCTTTCAAAAAAAAGGAAATTAATAAATAATGGTGGCGTTGGTTTGTGGGGAAGTTGTGGTTTGGGCCGGGGGGGGGTGGGGGGGCGGGGTTGGACGGTCGTGGTGGGGTGAAAAATCATAAAAAAAAAACCGTAAAGACAAAATCAATTATAATTCTGTTAGATTATTTAAGTGATGCTGTTCGGATTTGTTGTTTCAATTGTTTGCGTTTGTATTTGTGTGGATAAGTGAGAAGCGTGGCAACTACTAAATGCACACGCTCAATTTAAGCTATCCAGCTTTTGTTATACCTAGCGTAATATCCCAAAACTACTCAACAGACAAAATGAAACGAATAACAAATGGTTGAACTAGAGTCCAAACTAAGGAAACGATTTCCGAACAACTCACCGCAACTCCGACTTGTTGCCAGCCGTGGATTTCATGACAAAAGCAACACGCAACTATGGTTTGCAGCAACTTAACCATGATAGGAAAAAGATCGTCTGTTGGAAAGAAAGCGAGATTTACGGCTTGCAATTATTATTTTTGATTACCATAGAATGATTTTTAAATATTACGAAGAAAAGATACTTTGATCCAATCAGATAAAATTTTGGCCTGAAAATGATCTTCAATTCACGCACTGAAAAAAAATAAAACATAATCTTTTTTTGATCTTAGTTGCCAACAAATACATTCGGAACATTTTGTTGTTGGCAAATGGATGGGACAAACACATATCGACCTGTTCTTTTGTTGCTCGTTTTTACGGTTTTTGAAGAAAAAATGATTCCTTGGCCTTAACACA
The DNA here is from genome assembly GCA_024533555.2 of Aedes koreicus. Classification (NCBI taxonomy): domain Eukaryota; kingdom Metazoa; phylum Arthropoda; class Insecta; order Diptera; family Culicidae; genus Aedes; species Aedes koreicus. The sequence continues at coordinate 7,301 of JAHHFK020004689.1, forward strand.
ACAACATCGGAAACGGAACCGACTTTAAATCATACTTGTCAGCCTGGTGTTGGTCACTTCCATTGTTAAGCAGCTCAGACAAGATGATGTTTTTGATTTATGTTGGCGGAACTAATTCAGTTGTCGCTGTGATTGCAATTTGGCATTTACCGTTTCCTTCATTTTTCTCTGAGATAAGCATTCTAAAACCACGCTGTTGTGCTGTAATGCATATGGTTCTATAGGGTATATATTGATCACTATTATTTTTCAGTCTTCAAACACGTTAACCATACTTAACTGTAATGCGGCATTTAAATGGGGCAACTGAGTGGAAGCAAGTGAGTAGATTCAACTGGCTTGCCAAAAGTTGAACATGTTTAAGTTTCTAGTTCAATCAAGTTGATATAAATCTGCTTAATATGACATAAGTAGATTTTTTTATTATTGTGTATCTTTACTAATTTTATTAAGCTTATGTCAATTAATAAACAGCAGCGCAGTTATGTCAAACACACGGTTTACGATATCTGTTCATTCTATAGCAACCGTTTCTGTGATTTTATTGATCCATTAACGTGAATATCAACACAAGCCCTTTTCAAGTAATACACTGGAAGCCCCTGGCAATTAAGCAAAACGACTAATGGCTGGCCCACAATTGATACGTTACGGATGCGTTTGCGTGAACTTGACAGATTTCCCATAGGTTTTCTGTCATATTTACGTCAACGGAAAGCAAACGTATCTATTATGGGTGACCCTTAAGGCAAATTTACTATCAAACTTTTCTCTGTGTGAACAAAAAATACTCATAAAAAGAGTATATTAGTAGTATTACTTTGGATACACGATAGAATTAATTAACCAAATTGAAATATAAAATATATTTTGATTGCCTTTTTTAACACCAGATGGTTCTGTTGGCAGCGGTACACGGGTCGCCTAACATGTATATGTGGAAAAAGGAAGTGACTCATATTGTTAGAATTGGATGACATCCTGGAAGTCACTAAAGCTGAATGGGTACAATTGGCGGGGCATGTTGGAAAAATGATGGGCAACAATTCCGGCAAAAGTGGTGTTTGCTTCGTTTCTGGCCGGAACAAGAGTTAGAGAAGCACAGCGAACTAAATGAGTACACAGAAAAAAAAAATGAATTTTAACAGGCGCGTATAATTTCCCCTCGTATAATTCCATGCCAAAGGAGGCGTAAACAACAAAATTGTTTGCAATCTTTCATGGGCCATACAACAGTGTTTGTAATCTTTCATACAACAGGCTAGATTCAGGCGTTATTTGGCTTAATTTTACATGAATTATGAAATTATTTTCTGCCAAATCTAGCATTCCCTTTATGTGCATTAGATTACGCAGAAAATTCAATGTTTCTTTTTATCTGTGTAGATCAAGTGAAACAAAATCTCTAAAGTGTTGGACAATTGAGGAACTGAACACAAGTAACCCTTAACCGAGAATCTTGACGAAAAATGGTGACACATGTGCGGTCCTAGCTTATGTAAGGAACATTGGACCGGCTTAAGTAAGGAAGTTGAATTTGTTTTAGGGTTTAGAGAGAAGTATAAGTTGAAATAAATCAATAACTGGATGATTAGGGTATGCCAAATATGTCATCGATTCATTCGCCTTTTTACCTATACGATCTCACTTTTTTTTTTATTAAAGGATAAAATGTTCCACAAAAGTGAAGAATCTTAACAGTTTGAAAACATTGTCAAATATCATTGTTATCTGATTTTCTTTTTTAAAAGACATCATTCATTTTATGAGTCAGAATTTGAAATCTACCTCGTTTTCCTGTCATATCTAAAAATTTATCAACTTTAAGGCCTTAGATACTACCGTTATACGCCGAATTGTCCCGATAATCCCTATGGGACACCCACTATTGACAGTTACAGTTTTTTAGCGGCACTATATTCAAAGTAATTGTTGTTTTATGTTTGTTTTTTATTTTCCAGGCATCTGGAATGAGCTTAAATAAATTAATTGCATAAACTCTGCTTGCCAATTTCAACCCACAGTATTCCATTTTAGTAAAAAAACCGGATTGAAAATACATGTAATTTTTCGTTGAACTTTCATTATTTTTAATACACATCCGTTTTGAACGTCAGTAAATTGCAATTGCACTGTCCATGACGTGAAGTTTCAAAATACCTGAAAACCACGATGATAACAATAGGAGGAGGAGCTGTCAAAATAGCTTAGTTTGTTTTCCAAATTTGTTGGGGAACGTTTCTGGAGGAACGTAATGATTATGGTTGGATGTCAGCATTGGTGATTAATTTAGTCGTTATTTTGGTGGTTTCAAGCTAGTATTTAAAAATCATGCGTTCATATTTATTTCTTGTCTGCTGCAAACCCGTCAATTCCATGATACCCTAATTTCCGTCAAAAAACCATTTTTGGCAAAATAAATTCGACCAACCCTATCGTCGCCCACCCAAATCCACCAGATTTGCTTTGCGGAAAATCTCCATCTCTGGATTAGAGCAAACGGAAAATCGGTGTCCCAAAAATGTTCGTGTAAAAGTTATAAATTTTCATAAACTTTTGCCATGCCCTCCGCTCTGCAACCCTCCACCTACCGTCCCACAGCCTGTTCGACAGTAAAGCACCATCTGCTTCGGTAAGCGAAAAATTTATCTACAAAGCCATACATACCTTTCGACTCATCAGTTGCTGCTGCTGTTGATGATACTACGGTTGCTGCTGGTGGGGATCTCGAGCTCGTAACATTCCGGCGGCGGTGTCCAACCGAAGCAGCCGAGACCGTTGTTGTTAGAGTCGAAGAATACAGATGTGACTCCCGTGCTTCCTTACGATCATTCATATTTACTTTAATTGAATCATTTGGGATAATTGAATTTTCGGCCGTCGTCGGTGTCAGGTCCGTTTCCACTTTTATCCGTTGCTGCTGTTGTTCGGCCGACGACGACAACGCTGACGACAGCATGGCCGGTGATGATGTGGTGGAATTGAAAAATGAACAATTTTTGTCACGTACGTGTCTGCCAAGTTCTTGGGCTAGAACGAACTTCTCCCCGCATTGTGGGCAACTATTGCGAGTGTGTTGAAAGTTGTGAAACGTCAAAATTGTTACATGGAAAAGTTTACTACTGAATGTGACTTCTTACCTGTATTTCATTTCCGGGTGGGTAGTCCGAATGTGATCTTTAAGTTCCAGGATATCGGACACTTGCTTCCTGCAGACGTGGCACGTTTTGGAAGGAAAGGTATCCTTGTTACGCTTTCTAGCAGACATCACTTTATGGGCGGTAGTTTTCCGATGCTTGACAGATTCGATAGGAGTCGTGAATGTTATCTCACAGATAGAACAATAGTAATTAGCCAGTCGATGCAGCTTCTGGCCGTGCTGTAACAGTAACATCTTGTTGTGAAAAGATGCTTTGCATATATTGCATGTGAAACTGTTCTGAAACGTCCGTTTGACTCGCAATGTCTGTTCAGGTGTTCCTTCGTTGCAATATTCATGGTGTTTGTTTAGCATTGCATTGTAGCGAAACTCGTCTCCACAGAACTCACAACGAATGGGTGTTATTTTGCGAATTATGATCGGAACTGACCGGTTGATGACGGATATTACTTCCTGGTGGTCCTGATCTAGTAGATGGTTTGTCATTTGAAAATTTTCCGAGCACTCAAATTTACAGAAACTACACCAGAATTTACCAATGGAGCTAACCTTCTGCTCGTGGTCTAATGAATTCCAATGCGTCATAAAATGCTCCTCGGTATTTGCGTAGAACTTGCACGGATGACACTGGAACGGAGATTGCAGCACTATGCGGTGAATGTTCTTCAAAATGACATCGAAGCATTGCTCTGGATGGTTTAGCATTCGCCGGTAGTGGTACCTCGAGATCAAATGTTTTCCAAGGAGGTGAGTCGGAAGACGCGTTTTGCAAATTTCACACTTCGTGTAGTAGCATTTCCGTTTCCGCTTTGTTTTCGTCGGTAGGCTATCTTGCTGTGATAAGGAGGTTTTCTCCGGACTGTGGTTTGTACTAAGGAAATCTCCACCTAGATACGCGGATGGTTTAGTGATTCTCTTCGATAATTCATTCGAGTAGAGGCCAGGCTTCACAGCTCTCTCCAACTCGGATTCCTCCTGAGCTCGTTTGAGATGGAGATTAGATTTCAAGTGTCTTTCGTAGACAAACCGCGACGCGAGTTTTCGATTGCAAATGCTGCACCAATAGTTAGCATTGAAAGCTTTACTTGGGAACGATGGGGTTTTGTATTCCAGCCGGGTGATTTTCGAGCCAGGTACCCATTTTCCCTTGGTATGCCCTGGAGGTGGCGAAAAGCTTTTGTACTCTTCATCGTCATCGTGTTCAATTGATTTATCGATTTGGGCCTCTTGATCAGTCCAATGACGCCATTGTGAGGACGATGGTCGATTTTCCGGTTTCCATTTGCCCCCAGTATGGGTTCTGGGGGGAGCATCGAAGTCCTCGTCCTCTTCACTTTCCTCTTCTGATGGTTCAGGAGATTCATGGTCGAAAAATGGAAACAGCTCGACTTTTTTGTGGCCACTGATATCGCTTACAGCTTTCATGAGCTTTTCCGAATCATGATGAGGAGCTATCCAGTCATCATCGTGATCTTGTTCCGCGTCTGTATTCGAAAGTGATGTGGTCGGTTTTCGTTCTTTCGGACGAATGGGAACATTCAGTTTGCTCGTTGAAGCATGTATGTTGCCGCTTTTCTTCGAACTGCTTTGCAGTTCCAGTGAAGAGAAAAATAAATCAGCACCCAGTTCATAGTCGTAGTTTACTTCGTTCTTAAAGTCCGTTTTGCTATCTGGTCGCTGTACTGGATCCCCGTGATTTGGCTCTAAATCATAATTGAACCCATAGTTGGGTAGTTTCTTGTGATGATGATCCGTATCTTTGATTCCTTCGCCAAAGTCAAACGACGCATAACTCTGCTCGGAACCAATTCGAGGGCTAGGTCCACTGGCAATCGTCACCGTCGCAGGCTTTGAAGGTACACAGCTAACCTTCCGATGTTTGATGTAATTTTCCAACCCCACCACCGTGCGACCGCATTTGTTGCAGAGGTGAGTATCGTCCAGTTCGGCCTCCTCGTGAAGCATGATTTCGATGGCCAGGCTGCTGCTGCTTCTGCTGCTACCGTCGCTGGGGGCCTGGAATGAGTAAATCAAACTTTCGGTTTACATTTGCCCGTTGATGTTCTATGTGCACACATAAAGTGCATAAATCGAGGGACACAGTATGCAGTCCGGTAATTATGGTCGGTGAGAATGTAGTATGTACTTTTCAAGGTGATAAAGAACTTTCTGATAAATATATCATGTAAAAACATTTATTGCCTTACTTTGCACTCTCGGCTCCAAAAGTGACGGTGGGTTTGTGTGCCACTGCTGCTGCTAGCCTGGACCGGAATGATAAAATATTGGTTCCAGAAGGAAAACATGACGATGATGATGTTCGTAGTTTCCTCATAGAGTCTAGCATAGATGGACTGACCTAGCCTTGAGATGGCTTGTGAGGGCCAAGACGGTGGTTTGGAGAGGGTACTGGATACACTTTTGGAAAATGAATCCATTTGGCCGGAATCACTTCTGGATGGTAGCAGAAGGCTTCAAGCGCCAACCAAGCAGCAGGAACAGAAATCGGAAAGGCCATGTGGTGAGAAGTGACTTGTACAACATCGTCATTTTCCAAATGTGAGTACTATGTACCTAACAGGAAATGCTTCAAAACAAGAAGCAGCATCATACACTCACATGAAAGCTCCCCCCGTGTTGTTGCAGCGCTAGAAGAGCAGCAGCAGAAGAAGAACGCTATCGGACTGGTGCTGGGCTTTTGAATATATATGATCCCTTAGGAGGATGATTATACTGCCATCTAGAGCTTGTTATGGTCATAAAACTGAAATCCTTATTTTGATGAATGGCCAAAGTTGTTGTCTAATTGTTGGAATAAATTCTATTTGATATATCACATGGTTATTACACAAATTTATGTACATATACACAAACACCCGTCCATATCGTGCTATCGGTTGTGGAAGGTAGGCTCCCAAAACGAGAACATTATCGCTGCATTGAAACTGTGACTGAGACCGAGGGGCTGGGTGGTCTAATTTTCTGCTTTGAGATTGAAAGTTCCAGTGCTTTGCAGCAGAATGAACAAAGAACTCATTTTAACGGCACTGTTTCTATGATGGTGCAGACAGAATTTTAGTGAACAAAACTCAAATTGTGGGGAGCATTTTTTTTCTGCACTTTGCATTAGCGAAATCATGACTATTAGAAAGATTACTTACGCTTGATTCTCTATAAAACGTGATACTAGTAAATAGAATTCTATTAATGGCATTAATGGCACGAGCTCAACAAGAAGTTTACTGCTGGCAGGAACGTCATATCAAATTGGTTCCATTTTCCGTTTTCATTACACAAAAGTTCGTAAATTGAATGTGGGCTTCTTGCTTGACACACCTTTTTCTTCACTGTCAGTACCTCATACTTGAATAAAGTCATGCACCATGCGGTTTTAAAGATTGGAGCCAGTAATACGTCGGTGACAAAAGTTAGTAACCATAACTATCTTTCACCATCTCTTTGGTATTACGTTTTTTTATGCATGTTCAGTGCAATTTTTTACATTCGCTAGTTGGGTTTAAATATCTAACTGAACGAGGTGTAATAAAAAAACTAGAAAACTTAGCCATAACTTGGTCTTAAACCACTTTATTTTATAACATCTGAATTTACAGAGACAAAAGAAAGTAACAGTAAAAAAGATTATCAAATAAATTCAACAGAATTCTTAAAAATCAAGCCACAAGTACGATTAATACTATGTAGCACCTCCTCACGCCTCGATGACTACAGTAAGTCGTCTTGGCGTGCTGTCTACAAAGCGTTTAGTAGTATCTATGTGTCCCCACTCTGCTTTGAGTTCCTCAAAAAATGCTTTCTGCTGTTACTTCTCTGCTCCAAACTCACCCGATTCTTCAAAATTGCCCAAAGATTCTCAATCGGGTTGAGATCAGCGCTCTGAGGTGGCCATTCTAGCACGTTGATCTTTTTTGCCTTGATGTAGTCCTTTGAAAGTTTGCTGGTATGCTTGGGGTCGTTATCCTGTTTGTATATAAAACGACGCCCAAGGCTCAGCTTTTGGGCAGCTGGCTTCAAATTTTGGTCCAGAATACCAATGTAGCTCGCTCCAGTCATAATCCCTTCGATCAACTCCAGATTTTCTACTTCGCTGGCAACAAAACATCCCCACACCAGAATGGAGCCACCTCCACGTTTGACAGTTTTTAAAGATGTGGATCTTTAAACATATCGCCGGGTTTCTGACAAATCCTGCGCCGCTTTTTTGATCCGACGAGCTCAAATTTGCTTTCATCGGACTATAAGATTGAATCCCTGATGACTGATCCCTTGTTGATATGTTTCATTGCAAATATGAGTCTCTTTTTCTTGTGTACTGCTCTCAGGAACGGCTTGCGAATCTGCAGACGGCTTGTTAACCCTGCCGATTTCAACCGGCGATTAACAGCCCTGGTCGAAACGTCCAGATTTAGTGTTTCCTTGATTTCTCGGGCGGTTGCTAGAGGGTTTTTCGACACTTCTTTTACAATTCTCTTGTAGGCTGCAAAATGGTGAGAGACATCTGGGATAGAGCGTGCGTCCCCGCAACATAGCTATGGTCCTCACAAGTTCCTACCTCATGCTTCCACGGGTCAAGAGATGACAAAAACCGCCAGCTAAGGGTTGCGAACTGTTGTCCTTCTGACTTCAGCTAGATTGCGGAGGTGCGTGCTGAGTATCTGTCCACCAAGGAGGTACGGCTCAAACAGCGTCTGTCCTGGCATCCAGCGGTTCAGTAAGCAACGCTGTATCGCGTCAACTATACATTAGGTGGCAGCCGCAAAAAGGCGATGTAGGCAGCGTGACCCCGGTAAAGAAGCATGCTGAAATCTTACCCTACCACGAAAAATGGAAGTATTCTTTATACGGTATATAATTTCAGATCATCCATGGAATTCCCAAGTATTATATAATAATTTGGAATTGTTTTCTTAACCCGTGGCTATGATAATGCAAGCCCATCTACCATTGCAGCAGGATCAGCAGACATGCAGACATTACAAATATAATTGTTATTATCAATTTATTTTACAACATCCCTTCACAATATCTTTTTATGTTAATTTCAGCTTCGCATTTGCATCGTTGTAAGTTTTGGCCCACCTAACTCACGTTATGTATTTGAAAAGATAGGATGGTATTTTACATTTTTTTTAGAAATTCTTTCTGTGAAATTCTCGGAAATTCTGTGAAATTCTCGAACTTTCTGTGGTTCAGCTGCCATCAGATTCCTTGCAGTATCCTTACATACGCCAGCGATGGCGGTTATCGATCTTCTCTTGAAATTGTCGTTCCTATTTGCTTTCTTCGTAGTTTTAAAGAGTTTCCGCTGAACCAGAGCCCAGTATTTTTTTTTTGGACTTCAAATGGTGAGTTGACAACTTCGAAGGAGGGTGCGACCGATCTCTCGTCCTCACAAGTCCCTACCTCACGCCTCCACGAGTCATATGATCACAAAAGACTGCCAGCTGAAACATGGAGACGCTGGTTGGCGTAGCCTGGGCAATGTTGTCAATCTGACAATAGCGAAGTGAGGGGTGCGACTGAACATCATGTACCTTAAGTCATATTGCATATTTTTCATTTTCAATTTATTAATAATTTCAGCACGCATTAGAATCATCGGCATCGAAAGCTCTCAATTAATAACTGTGGAAGTGCATTTGGAACACTGAGTTGAGAGAGGAATGAGCAATTTGTGAAAGCAATAAGCTTGAAATGCTATGTATAACAACGCTTTAGAATATGTTCAAAACAGTAAGAGAGGAAATGAAGGATAAAGGTATTTGTTTTAGTTCAGTAATATTAATTTAAATGATAATATATTAAAGAGGGGGTAGAGAAGGTTGTATTTTAATATTGTGTTTGTGGGTGGGAAATTTAGAAAAACGGACTGGCGTGGAACTGGAATGAGAAAGAAAAAAAAATAATTAAAAAAATTAAATTTTTGAGGAATGGATTGTGATTAGTAGTATTAAAAAATATATTTAAGTAAATTGGTTGTAATTAATTAAATTTTATTGGGGGGATGATTTTTTTTTGTAATTTTCTAAATGTCACCCATACATCACTTTTTTGTAAGTCTTGTCCTTTTTGTGTTATGTTGATTTAAAAAAATTGATCAAAGAACTTATGCCCTTTTCAAATGGCAGTCTAGATAAATTTTGAAAAAAACAAAGTATGCAAAGTTGCTTGAAAAGACATAGTCCACACACCCACAAAGTTTCATTGGATTCTTAGAGGGTGCTGCCAATCACGAAGACGAGTTGGCGTAAAATTCGTGTAGTGTCTGATCAATCTTTGTCATTACGCACAATATCATTATATTTGATGATATTGTTTTATTGATTTTACTTCATAGATGATTTAAACTTTTTGTTTTTTTTATGTCCATTTGTCTTTAACTCCCTTTCAATTAAATCTTCCCTGTTTTCCTAATTTAGGAGCAATTACTATTAGGTCAGCAAAAATAAAAGCGGATTGCTGGTATAAAATCAGCATCAAGCAGCAAATAGTGACCATGGCAACAGTAAATTAAATTGTATAAATGTTAGTTTTGTAAAATTTCAATAGATTTTAATACCTCAAATCAAGATTCTGGTAAATTGCTGCTATCGTTGAAAATGAACGAAAACGTGCTTAAGCGCGGAACCACAGAACTCTACACATTAACACTTTATAACATTTCTTGCATTTCAGGATCAACCGAGTGAAGATCATATGTAATAGATACGAATGCTTGTAATATTTTTCATTTACAGAAATATATACACTATTTCATTGGAATGGGAGGGACCATCAGGGCACCCGATTGTAGCACTCTGGATGGGGAGAGTGGGTATGCCAACTCCCCATTGCTAACAGTTAGTGAATAGAGGGCGGGCTCTTCTTCCCTCCCATTGCGGCATCCTCATGTTAGATAGCTCGTTAATGACCAATTGTTCACACATGAACCATTGCTGTCGGACTTAGTTTCCGTGCTACAGTGGGTGGTAGTACATATTATATATCATACATACATCATACGTAGTTAGGCGGATTTACTACTTTTGGCACGTATTTGACCTGCCTTATACAATTCGTATTTTCGTGCCTTATACCATTCTATGACGGATTTGCAAAGTGACAAGAGGCCAAATCAGGCTTAAGGCTTCTTTCTCGTACGCATTCTTGTTGCTAGTGCCGATAGAGACGAAACTTTTGGATTTTTGGACAGCAAGTATTTATGACTTGCCAGATCAAATACTTCTTGGGGCATTCAGACACCTTTTTGGTTTGGAAATAAATTGGTAACGGTATCTCGTTGCATTGCGGAATAAAATATTAAGCCCGGAAGCTGTTGAAAATCTTCGAGCACATATGTTTCGTCGTCCATTATGGTTTAAGCTGATACAAAGTTACTTAACTCCGTACAGAAATAATTCAAAAACTTATAGTTCAAAATTGAATGTGGACAGGCTTCAGATTTGATGATGAAAAATCAAATTTAGCATACAAGGTATTTAAAATTGCATTAACGAAAAGAACTTTAGACAATTTGATTTTATATTTCATGACTTATAATACTATTACGTTGTAAATTATCACTTAGAGTTTTTATTTTATTTCTGAAAATTCCAGCTCCGTTCAATGACATTGAAACAACCACCTTTGGCTAGGCCAAAACCGAAAGAATTTTAAAAATAGTTTTTTGCTGGAAATATCACTTTCTGGCAGCTTAATTTTGCATAATTTGATCTATAATAATATAAGATATGAATTATAAGTGTACCAAAATTCTGAGCCGAGGTCTGTTTGGCCGCCTTTTTTATGGTTATTTATCAGGTCAGTTGCAAATTATCATCACTACGCGTATACTATGCATTTAAGGGTAAACCGAAAGGAAATTGAAATTTTGAAATTAAAAAGATTCAAATTCATGTCCATAAACATTTTATGAAATGCACTAAACATAAATTTTCACTGTACCCGGGAAACTGTCAATATGCTGCAATCAATTTTACAAAATAACGTAATGCTTGAATATCCCATTCCGTGCTCTCGCGGGATCCAACGGTTTTACCTTCCTTTCGTGATTGATTTCGTTTAAAGAATCCCAACCTTACTAGCAAACTTGTTACAAACCGGTTGATGTATTGCTTTGAGACTCAATTAAGTCACAATCAAGTTTCTGCACTGATTTTTGACTATTGTGTGCTGCTTAGGAGTGGCATCGACTGGAATTGATACCAGACCCACTGGAGTGTGAGGCAATTACGTCCATTTGAAATTTATGACCCAGTGCTCTAGTTTTCTGGTTGGAAAATATGTTTCATCTAAGCTTCCATACGTTTTATTCAAGTTTATTTTGTTAAGAAGATAAATAGATCCACTTGAGTGGGACCAAAGCTTTTTCTCAAATATTACCGTTCTCAATTATCGTTCTCGAATTGCATCTAACGCTATCAACCTTATTCTCTCAAGACCCTGTCTGATAAACATCGGTAAATTTGTGTGATATTGAAAACAATAAAATGTTCCCTGAGGTCTATTAAATTTCCACACATTGTCCACTGCCAAACCAACCACGCTACACACATTGTACATACAGACTGCAACTAGTTCGTCCGGTTCGGCAAAAGTTGAAAACTACGCGGTGTCCTTGTCCCCAACCTGAACAGTATACATTGGTAGTTCCTGTTCCCTAACTCAAGCAATACGCGGAAGATCTTGATGAGATTTTCCTCCCATTCCGACACGGCTTCAGTGACCACTCTTGGGATAAACGGAAGCAAAATTTTCGCAATACCGTCTCCATTGCGCACTGGTTTTTGTGCGTGTGGACAAGATTTAGACGCTCCACAGGATGCGCATCAGCGTGGTTCTGTTAACGATTTCGACAAAATCTACTGTATGCATGTGGCAAACGGCTATGGTTGCTTGCGGTCACTAGCTCTCTACGGTTACAGAGGATGAGCCACTCACTCCTGCTGCTGCCGTTCGTACCAGTCAAAGTAGTTCCACTTTTCTGGAAGGGCCTCCCATTAGAGAACGGTCTCACGTTTCGAAAAACGCTTCAAGCAAACACAAGACCCATCAGCAGACTGGCGTCTATTCAACAACAACGCCAGCCTTGCTGTGTGGCTCTTGCTTCTGCTCTGTGCCGAGGACTGGATCTGCTTCACGTAATAAATATATGATATAACAATTGCTTTTTAAAGTACTCCAATAACTTGCACTGATTTAATGTTTCGCGCTTCAAATTCCTGTGGTTATTAGCCACAATGCCACAAACGACACCGTGCAAGATAGCTGCGAGTTTTGGCACGGAAGAGTACGTGTGACAACGATGAGGCCTTTGCCTTGATTTGGGGAAGAGGATGATGATGATGACGACGACGACGACGACGACGACGACAATGGCACATTAAGCCACCCGGAACAAGCATTCATATCCGCGTTGTTCCGGTGTTTTACAAGGTACTGCACGCATCGAGGATATGCACAGTTGTAAGCTACGGCGTTATGCTAGGAAAAAATACATTTCTGAAGGATTCAATTGATGTTGCGCATCAATCATATGATTTGAGTCTCAAAAACCTCGTTCAAATCGAAAATGGAAACTATGAAAAAGTTGCTTTATGTGGATTTTTCACTGACGCGCTCCACTTTTCCCAGGCTAATCCACGAAAGTTGAGCATTCCATATTTATAATACACTTGTACGCCAACTGTTTGAAAGTGTATTTTAGCCGACCCGGTGAAGTTTGAACTCCGGGTGGAACGAGACAATCTAGAAGTTCGGTAACGGAATATTCCCATATTAACGCGTTTCGTTTCACGTGTGTTTAGCCTGAAGATAAATGATACACCACCAAACCAACCAGGTCGTCACACAGTGACTGGTGGGAACTCGGAAGGATGACAGTGCAGTCGACCGGTATGAGTGGATAAGTATACCTCGAAGCTATCACAGCAGCAGCAGTAGTTACCTACCTACAAAGTCACAAAGTTCAGAACGCGCCAAACCAACTGAAACCACAAGAATAGGAATCGGGTGCGTTGCGATTGCCGTTGTTGGTACGGAACTGGGCCGTGTCGTCGTCATCGCCGTCGTTCCGTTGTTGTAGGCTGTTGTTTATGTTTGTGTACACATTTTCCGCATCTCTTCTCGGCAGCAGCAGCAGCAGCATCATCAACGCATATTCGGTACCATCTCACAGTGTGGCGAAATGTATGAAGTGTGTATGTCCTGGCATAGGCTTCGGCATTGCTTGGAAAGCGTGTATGCTCTGCTTTCCTCTACTCTACTGAAGTGGCTTATACAGGTTTAGATTGAGGGGAATATCATTGCGAATGTACTTACAACAGGAGATTGTTAGCAATTTTCGCTATTTTACAGTAGATTTAAGTTAACACACCGGAGAATGCCTATTTCCTCACAGCAATCATCATCATAACTCGCAGCAGTAGCAACAGCAGTGGCAGCATGATGGCACACAAGCAGATGCTGATGGCGCTCTTTGCGTTGAGAGACTTGAGAAGAATAGACGAAAGCTCTTGACTGGTTCTACAGGATGTTTTGTATGCTTACCGGGCTCGACAGACAGCAAGCAAGCGGTAGATTACGTTCTATGCAGTAGCATACAACTTGCGTGCGTGTATGGCCCTGCGGTGGCGGTGGAAGGGGGTTCCTCTAGAATTGGCTAGATGGAATCGTCGTTGCTGTCTCTTGGTGGCCGTATGTTTTACATGCAGAGGAAAATACTTTATTCGCCAGTATAGAATCAGGACTATGAATACGCAGCAGCAGCCAAAAGCATTGTTGTTAGCACCGACACGTAAGACAAGGTGATGACAAATTGACGATAGCACATTTCGAAATAATGAATAATTTTCGTTCCCGCGAGATTCATCACTCTTCTTCCGGTGTGCGAGTGTGTGGTGCTTAGGTTTTTGGAGCCGAGATGAGAAAATAGACGGCGAGCATCCCATGGAGCAGATGGAGGATAAATACCTAGCACTTGGGTGTGCATGAAAAAGTAACAAGCCTCAAATAGCGGCAATGATGCAGGCAATTAGTAGTCTCAGACGGGTTCGGGTAAGAATGATGGGTGTTTTCGGTTCCAAGAGGAATTAGGCTCTGAGGAAGATGAAGTGGTTTTTAATGCGGCAGATGAGTGTGCTATGTTGTGTGTATGAGCATGATGGTTTGTTTTAAGAGGTGTTGTGCAGATTTATTTAGTGTTAGCTCAAAGGAAGAGGAAGCTTGCAGCGGTTTAGTCGACACTAGTTTGCAAATGTTTTTGTTTTCTTTTGAGGATGACAACTGATTTAATATTTGTTGAGTTTATTTACATTGATAACCAGGTAACAGTTTTAAGTGAAGCAAGTGAGAACAACGAAGAGCGGTTCAACCCATGCAAATAACTTCGAAGTATTATAGGACCTTTGTATGTCAAAATGTATGGGCTTGGTAGAATTCATTCTGATAATGCATAGATTTTTTTAAAATTATTTTGCTGAATAACGCATTGTCCAGGCATTTACCAATAAACACTGTACGCTGGGTCCAGGTAGGTTACCCTAGCAAAGGAAAATAACAAGCTGATATCATATAAGTAACAAGTTATCCCAGTTATCGTTTTGATTTCCGCTGTTATCGCATAACAAATTTAGTTATCACCATTCACCATTTTGTTATCATATGTTATCATTTTGAACACACTATTTTTTATGAACGTTATAAGTTGAATTTTAAAACTATAAATATTTCTAGCATATTTGAACGAGAAATTTTGCTTTTAAAAAAAATATTTTTTTCAGTTATTAGCATGAAAATTTGATTTCAAATTGATAACATAATTTGAAACTATTTCAATAAATTTGCTTACAATACAGGATTTGTTATCAAGTTGTTCGCAGTGATAACAAAATAAGTTATTATTATGATTTTCAACGAGTATTTTTTTGTTATTCATTCTGTTATTTTGGCTGTTTATTCAGCCTCAATGATAACATATTCAGTGATCTAAAAATGATAACCTGGTATTAGAACTTGTTATCAATTTTGTACAATCCTTTGCTCGGGTAGGGTTTTACCAACATGCTAAAAATTACAAACAAATAAGCATGTTTCATTTTGTTCGAATACAGTTTTTATGTTTCAGAATATTTAGAATTGTGGTGTATTTAGCGCAAAATGTCCAAGATTGTATAGACTTTTCAGATTACTAAATTGTCTTTTGACGTCTTTTTGCAAATAGCGGCAATTAGTTCTAGGGAATACTATTAAAAACTCACAGATATGATTAAGTAAAAAATGTTCTTTTACGTAATTTCTCCAGATTTAGTTTTATTCATTGCATCCCAAAATATGATTGCTTAAGGCTTCCTAATACTCGAATGAAACATCCGCGAAAAGATCAAAGTAGACCTTGTTTGAAGCCAGACAAGGAGGGTGGAGCATTACTTTGGCAGAAGCCCAAAATTATTGCTATTACTCATCCGTACTCAAAGCAAATAATCAAATAAGGATTTTTTCGAAGCAGTTTGTTTGTTTACTTTCTTTCAATTTCATTGCATAAGAGTTTTAATTTACCATTATATTTGTTTTCTGTTATTTCGTGTGTTGACGAGTTGACGTCCTTTGGTTTCATTTTTCATATTAACATGTTACTTTGAAAGTAAAAATCGCAGCAAGCCGTGCTTTGAAACTGACGTGTTTTGTTTTTGCTGCGTCGTTTTCGCGATAGAAAATAAAGCAATAATTCGTAATTTAACTTAAACTAACAGTGAAATCATAAAATCTCCGTGTGCTTTCGGTAAGCCATAGTGAACACAATCGATTCCCTCCCGAATTGTGTGAGTGTCGGTAGTATTTCCCCGTTTTTTTTTTGTATTTTTGTGCTTCGCCCCCGCATCCGGAAGAAGAGTTACATCAGCTTAGTTTTGGTTCGTAGCCTAGGTCCATGCCGATTGTTCCGGTTAGAATTTCTTCCTTGTGTATTATTCGTTGCAATTCCTTTTTAATGGTGTCGGCTCGCAAGGCCAGCAACCAACCCCATTATCTCGCAGTTGGACCATCGTGATGCTGCTGTTTAACAGTCCCAAGCACCACCAGGACTTTCGGCTTTTGTATTTTGAGTTCTGGGCGCACTAACAAGACGGTGACTCAGCCGCTCCTAACATGGAGAACAGACGCTGTTTTGAGCCGCCCCTAACATGGAGAACAGACGCTCAAATGGGTGAAGGCTTGGACTTATACCCTTATTTTTAATAAGCGGGGTGGTTCGCTTTTGTCAGGGCTGCTTTCGGATATTTTTGGGTTTTTGGAACGGGCATAAATTATTAAATTAGAATGTTTTTCCGCTTTGTCGCGAGTGAATCGATAATTAGCAGTGTTGAAGCCTCATATCGGGGATTTTGATTGTTGGCAAAGTGTGGAGTGAAAAAAAGAAGACTAGTGCAATATAGAAAACGGCCATTTGCTGGTCAGAAGCAACAAACGAAGAAAACGCGCATTCACGCTGGCACATAATTTCAGATGCATTCATTTTTGCGCTTATTTTGCCGCGAGTGTATGAAATTAATTACGAATCAACGTCGAAAATTGATATTTTTACGAATGAACAAGCTAGTGTGATTGAGTAAGCGGCCATGGGTGAGATCGATCTGATTATAACTATACAACAATAACCCTATTTTCAAAAAATACTAAATAAGTGCCTGGTTTGGAAATTTTACATTTCCAAATCTGGAAGTGTGTTGCAGTGCCCTTATCCAAATGATGTCGTTAATGTTTACATGCGGATCTTATCGTATAAGAAAGTAACTTCGGAATGGGCGTGACTCTCCAGACATTCAGAAATGGGTTGCTGGATCTGCAGTAGAGCTATCACTTTGTAGCTCCCGGATTAAAGCTGCTTCCAATGGTCACTTGCAGGATTGTTGTAAACAGATTTCTTCCATAATTCCATTGGCGGCCAATGGGCGTTTGATTGCACACACACACACACACACACACACACACACACACACACACACACACACACACACACACACACACACACACACACACACACACACACACACGCGCGCGCGCTCGCATACACAGCGACATAAATTTCCAAATCCAAAGTTCGGATACGGTGCTGCATCAGTGCCCGTACTTTTGTTCATGAATCTGGACATTTTTCAAATCACAAACTAGCATGCAGTTGTGAGCTTGTAAATTTATCATTATAGCATTTTAGCGATAAATCTGAGAGAGTTGATTCATCGATTTCTTTTACAATTTTTCTAACCCACTTGCATGTTAGGCGGTGGGAATTTCTTTCGTGGTTTAGAATCGGTGGATTGTGAATTTATAGCTAGGTTATTACAGGATGCGGAGGGACTCCTTAGGGAAGCATACATTGAGAGTATCTGAGCGGATGAGATAAATAGATTGAGCTTTCAGATGATTTGTTTATAGATCAAACCAATAATTGACCTTCAAACATTATATATACTCACTAACAATAAAGGGTGACAATAACAGTAACATTGCAAGATTAAGGGGCTATTAAGTAGAACAGCCGACTGAGTTCATCAGATATAGCTCGAATGGGCTTCAGCTTAATAAACAACTGAGTATTATAGTCATTTATTCAATGAAATGTTCTCACTATTCTCATTCAATGCTCATTTCAGCCAATAGTGCTCAACACATAGTTATAATCAACCATCGACAGCCCGCCACAATAATTTTTTGTTTTTTTTTTTAGAAATGGGTTTTCTTTTTTTAATTTGGGGGGGAAGGGATTTTTTTTTTTTTTTTTTTTTTTTTTGGCAGGAAATTATTTTTTTTTTTTTTTTTTTTTTGATTTTTTTTTTTTTTTTTTGTGGGGTGGGTGGTGTTGGGGGGTGGGGGGGGGGGGGGGGGGGGGGGGGGGGGGGGGGGTGGTGGGGGGGGGGGGGGGGGGGGGTTTGTATTAATAAAATTTAGTTTTAATAGGTTTGCGTCGACCATCGGTTGAATCGGTTGAATCGGTTGTGTCGATACTTTGTTCCGCAATATTTTGCTATCGGGCGTAGCGTTTTGTCATTGTTTCGGTTGCCTATTGTTCGTTGCGCGAGTGATCGAGTGAGCATGAGAAGTCGTGGTTCGCCGGGTAAGATGGGTCGGTGGTGAGGTACATAATTAATTGTGATCCAAATTATTCGTTCGCCATGCTCGTCGGGCCACCCTATCTTGGAACAAATAGATCACTGTCCCATTTTGTAAGGGACTCCAGCGGCATCCGTACTGTTGGTGAAGATCGGTCCAAGTTGGCTCTCAAGCGTTGAGATGAATTACCTTGTTTTCCTAATGAAATACCACTATCACACTCTGTGAGTGGCCCCAATAGCATCCTTACTGTTGGTTTAAATCGGTCCAAATCGGCTTTCCAGCATTATAAAACATCTCCTAGTTACCCAATGAAAAACCACTATCACATTTTGTGAGTGGCCCCAATAGCATCCTTACTGTTGGTTTAAACCGGTCAAAATCGGCTTTTCAGCATTATTAAAAATCACTTTGTTTTCCCAATGAAAAACCACAATCACACTTTGTGAGTGGCCCCAATAGCATCCTTACTGTTGGTTTAAATCGGTTCAATTCGGAAATCGGTACTAATTACACTTGACAGCTTATCGTTAACCAAAACGAACCCTGCTGCCATCCAATCCTGTTATCCAAAATCCCAGTGATTTCTCGTGGAAGTGCAGTGGACTCCGCGGCTTCCAATAAAGCGAGTATCACGTCAACATATTCCTACCCATTCCCTACTTGACCTGCATTCGGGCGAGGCCGGCGCCGGTGTTGCCTTGGTTTGGGATCACCAGTTTTTACACATTGAAGATGTATGTTAGTCCCAAGCATCATCTGTTGGTTCTCTGTGTAATAACAGCTGATCTGGCAACAACGGAGTAGCAACCTCGGGCGGTCAATCATGCTCATGCTCATGCTTACGTGGAATGGTTCTGGTATTCAAGTTGCCATGAACGGCGTTTCTTATGCTTGAGAATTTCAGTGGCCAGAAATTTCATCGCAGTAGCTAGATTAGTTCTAGCAAGCAATAGTTCTCCGGCCTTAGTTTGTCTTCCGTGGCAGGCCATGGCGATTTAGAGAAAGCAAAGCCGGTAAAACCATAAGCTGAGAGCTGATGTCTAACACTGAAATAGTTTTGCATCGTCTCCTGTATTATTTACTAACGTTGAGTAGCTTAGTCTGGAGATTCGAAGGCCTCGCAAATGTAGTAGGAAGCAAAATTCATACAAAGAGATAGGCTCACTTATAAAATTAACTAAAGGTAAGATATATTGAGACACATAATTGAACTACTCATACTGAAAGCACATTATTCAAATTTAAATGCACAAAACTGTGAATTTTGCTCAGTCGAACGAGCTTTCTTTGCATTCAAAAACATTTCACTTTGGTGTAACGCTCTCAGTTTTCAAAATTTTGAAATGGCACCCGGTATAGAAAAGAGAAACGTAGTTAAAACAAAAACACACATTGAGAGGTAAGCACCCAAGCAACGCACAAGCTTTAAAACGGTTTAAAATACTTTTATATGACAAGATTTGGTAATAAAGAAGCTTACTCAACATAAAAGCCTGAAGATGTGTTACTCGGGTAACCATCATTATTTTTCAATACCCGGTTTTTCGTTCATAGAAATTCGGATTTCCAAAGGTCATCACTGCGACGGTTGAGCGCTAATTAAATTTCATGTAAATCCTTTCAGGTGCACCGAAACGAAGGGACTAAAGAAACTTTAATTTACGTCCTTACTTGAATTTATTATAATATTTCCTGTACATGAAATAAAAGCTTAACATTTAGTTTTACACGTTGCATTCCTAAATTTTACTTCCTACAATAACATCTATTTGATTATGTGAGAAAATGTTGTTGAATGGAACGCAATGACTTGATATTTTGTTCCACCATCTTCTTACTCCACCATACTGCTGACTGTAACTATTCTAAAGTGGTACAAGGCTAAGGAGGTCAATTTCGTGTCGAAGCATCTCAACCCCCGAACGCACCGGAACTGTGGCCAATTGAAAAATACTGGACAATCATGTAGCAGGCACTTCGGAAGCATCCTAAGGAAGTGAAATCGGAGGAAGATATGAAGAAAAAATGGATTGCCACGCAAAAAAAAATTGGTCCAAATGTTGTACAGGTCCTTATGAGTAGTGTTAGGAAAAAGGTTCGTGCATTTGGATATGGAATTGAAATTGAATAAAACAAACATGGGAAAATATTCATAACATTTTTTATTTTACTCCCTGAAAGTTTGAAGATGATTGGTTGAACGGGCGAGTTTTGCTGAATATTTGTGTTTGTCGCAATTTGATTCCATACACCCTTTAGGTAGAGCGAGAGTAAAAAATTAGATAATAGTTAATACTCTTAAAACAAATAATAAATGTGTAAATCTTGGTCGTCTGCTGCACTTATTGTTTTACCAACTAACGTATCAAAAATTCTAAAACATACCGTTTCAGCTACGTTAAGTAATCTGCCCTCCTCTGCATGACACAAAATAGCTCGAACTCGAGTCGAACTAAGCAATCAAAAATATCAATCAGAACTTTGATCCCATAAAATATGTATACGGACCGAACGCTCCAAATTATGACGAAGCTTTCAAGCAGCGAGCGGAGACAAAAGGAAGGAAAAATTCATCTAATAATATCTTTGAATAAATTATGAATAAATAAGGCCACGCTTTCATTCAATCGTGTATGATGTGAGAGTAGCAAAATCCTCCAGCTCGATAGGATGGCTTCAGTTCAGTTCAGTGGGTTGAATTACATCGAGGATAGACGATGTGGCACTAGCGGTGCGCGAGGCGGGGAAATAAACGACGAGATAAGCAAGCAAAACATGTCCCATGGATCTCCGGTTCGTAGGATGCTCGTCTGCGCTGCTATTCAGTGTAGATCGCTATGAGCAGAATCTGATGGAAAATATTACAGCAGGATCCAAGACGAGAAACATGAGAAAATATATCGCATATTACTTTGATTGGATGGGATGGATAGTGTAGTGGCATCAGGGCACATCAAAAAAAGGCAAAACGAGCCAACCAGTCAGCCAGCGCTAGCAAAACGACGTTCATTTCACGAGCAACATAAACATAAGATACACACATAAGACGAGAGAAAGATGCCGGCTACATGCTTCGATGGATAAATGGTCCAACTCGACGTGGAGCTTGCGGAGAAAATACTGCTCACCGAGCGGTCGTCGTTGCTTTTTACTCGTTCTCTATGATGGTGGTTGTTTTTCTTGGCAGCCGTTCTCGACATGCTATATTCAGGCATTTGCTTGATTGAAGTTGAAGCTTTTTGAGGCTATTAGGAGTGCGCTCATCAACTTTGCTCTAGCGTATACTCACGAGCCAACAACACCATGAAGGGTCATGGATTGGGCCAATCTACCGGGGTCTGACGGGCGTAGAACAGATGCGGCGACGACGACGACGACGAGGACGACGACGACCGATGATGATGATGATGGTGGCCTCCGCAATAACATAAATATCAGAAATGGCAAGCAAAAGCAGTGAATTTATTAGTTTTTCCCAAAAGCGGCAGCCAGCCATCAGTATCAGCAATCTTTTCATGTTTGTGGGTTGCCAAGCGATATTTTGCCTTTCAACCGAATAGTTTAGAAGAAGTTATTGTTGCTGAAAATAAAAGACTATATGAACCATATAGTGAAAACTAAATCCAAACCATTCAATAAACGCTCTGGCAACATGGCTTAAGCTTTCCAGCGATTAGTTGCGTATTTAGATGAAAATATCACCTCAAATAGATGAATTGTCTACACCGCTGGATTGAAGAATGTTCACAATTTAATATCTAGTAGACTGTGCGTTTTTGACTATTTGAATGGATTAGAAACAAGAAGACAATATAATCACACTATAAAAACACATTGTAAACGTTCTAGAATCTTCGGCAATGTGGATGAAATTTTGGAGAACTCCGTTGATCTATACAGCAAACGGCGAAACAATACAGATAATACATGTTGTGTACGGGTCCACACCGCATGTTTTCAATTTTCACCGATTTACATCAAACTTGAAAGATTTCTTCATCTACCACTCGTATATAAATACTCCAGTTTGTGTGTCGATTGGACCATCCCTCGGCCCATGGGGCACCCCCGTTTGTTTTTAAAGTATGGCAAAAATGCATTTTTTTTACAATTGCTTGCATCCCTGAAAAAAATTATATTTGAAAATAAACAATAATATATTCGAGAATACCACAATAAATATATGTCTTGGGCACCATTGTTGCCAAGCATGTCTCTTTCGCTTTAAATAAAAATGCGTTTTCGTCATATGAGTATGATTTAATTAGAAAAATTCTAACGCCATCGTGTTCCTTACATTTTTTTTACGTCGAAATCACATCAAACCTCAAGGAGCTAAGAGCCGTTCTGGAGTTACAGTATTTTGAAACAAGGAAGTCCTTATTTATTAGTTTATTTGGTCTATAATCCATACTTTCTTTTGCTGATAACTACGCAACTATAGTGTTTAAAAACAATCGGTTAGATGCTTTGTTTATGGAATCGGTGGAAGTAATTCAGAAAAAATACTGTTTATGGGAGGCAGTGTTGCCAAAAAATGCTCGTATGAAAAACATGCGATGACAATTGTATTCGAAGTATTTTTTGGTGTGATGACAATTGTATTTGAAGTATTTTAAATCATGTTGTACGAATTTGACGAGAGAAGTTATTTTTAGTATTTTCCTGAATTCTTTCAACGATTTCCTTCAAAAACCATCCAGCAGATAGTTGTTATACATAATAATTCGGAATATGAAAAAGAAAATAATGATATTTGAAAAATAAAAGACCGATAAAGACTTTATGGGCAATGCAAAAATAGCATGTTTGGCAACACTGACGAAAATAAATAGTATTCTTTGAAAAAAAATCGTCAAAAAACTACAAGGGGATTTTTTTAGGCAACAGTTCGGAAGATCGGAGCACATTTTCTCGAAATTGGTTACTTGCAATCGAAAAATCCTTTTGACACAACATCTCTGAGGGCATAGGTATCCAGCAAATGCAAAACAAAATATTCGATTTTTGCGAATTTTCCGGGTAGGGTACCCCCTTAAAATGCTGTACCTCAACAACGAATCAGAATGTTGTTAAGGGTTCTATAAAAAAAAGTCTGACGAACAAGATAAAATTGAATTGTTATTTGATAACATTGTATATAATTATTTCTCGAAAATATTATTTAATTTCTTTTCAAGAAAAAGTAATTGCAAAAAAAAATGGCAACACTGCTGCCAATAAGTAGTATTTCTCCTGGATTTTGCGGACAATATTCTATATGTAACAAGAAGCAGATTGTTTTTGACATAATAGTGCCGAAGATATAGACCAAAGAAAACAATATTTTTTGTCAAATAACTTATAAATATGAACATATTTGATTTTATGTGCTGTATCTCGAAAACGGCTCAGAGTACCTTGAAGATTTGAGTGCTTTCTATGCAGAAAAGTATGAGAATCAAGGAAAAATTTAAGTTTTTCAATGCGAATAATCCTCTTTTGAAAAAATGCAATTTTAATTTAAAATACAGAAAAAAATATTTTTGACCACACTGTCTCCCATGTACAATATTTATTTTGTGAATTACTTAATTAATGTGCGTATTAAAAATTTATTCGCATTTTATTGATTAAGAAATTTTAAACTTCACAAAAATATGATGTAGAAGGAGATGTTCGCCCATCGCCATGAGGCACCTAGAGCGGACAGTAATGTTTGCAAGAATGAAAGATATGAAGAGAAAGTGTTGAAAGTTCTGTCAGTGTACGGTAGGTTGGAAATAGAATAGAAGTATTGAAAATTGAGCGAAAGGGCATGGGTAAAGTAGTACTCGAACCAAGGACGTTACCTGTGCCAAACATCCCACTGCGGGGTAGGTCAAGGCAGGAACGAATCCGCCACCTTGACTGGCAAAAGTAATGTGTTAGATCGCGCTCATATACCACTGATAGCTTGTGATGGTCTCTAGCGGTAGTTTGTACACACTCTGTTTTGATGCGTACATAGGAGAGGTACTCCTCTCCTAATTATCAGACGTTGTGTATCAAAACAAACTCAAATGGAGAAGGGTTCCTCTCCTTGCGGCAGTTAGCCGGAGCTTTGGCAATGGATGAAAAAAAGAAGAAACTTGTAGGCATATTCTTCAGTTACTTGGTCGCCTTTTTGATCAAATCATCCGTCGTTTTGACGTTTTGGAAATTATTTGAATATACTCTCCTCTTCAAATTCCGTCAAGGAAAATTTCTCGACTTCCTGGGCTGTGATTGTTCTTGCCACACAATCATACTAGCTCTGCCTTAACACACTCGCTGCGCCCCTAGCTACGGTCTTAAATTTGTCACTAACTTCCGGTGTGTTTCCTCAATGCTGGAAAGAGTCGATTGTTTTCCCAATACACAAAAAGGGATACAAACGATCCGTCGCCAACTATCGTGGGATTGCTGCACTAAGTGCTGTATCCAAGCTTTTCGAACTAATTGTTCTCCAAAGGCTGGTCCTTGACTATTCACATACCATTTCTCCTGACCAACACGGTTTTATGCCCAAGCACTCGACGGCGACTAACCTCACCGTATCTACATCGTTCGTCATCCGCGAAATGGAACGGGGTCATCAAGTAGACGCCATATACACAGATCTCTTTGCGGCCTTCGATAAAATGAACCATCAGATTGCAATTTCCAAATACGACAAAATGGGAGTTCACGATCAATTGTTGAACTGGCTCCGCTCATACCTGACTGGTAGAACAATGACTGTGAAGATTTCAGATTATGCTTCGTCCAGCTATTCAGTAACATCCGGCGTTCTGCAACGTAGCCACCTTGGTCCATTCCTTTTCCTGTTATATATGAACGACGTGAACTTGGTCCTCAGATGCCTGAAATTATCCTACGCGGACGACCTTAAGCTGTACTACGTCATAAAATGCCCAGAAGACGCCGATTTTCTTCAGCAGGAACTACAAGTGTTTGACGGCTGGTGCCGGATCAACAGAATGTCCTTAAATGTATCCAAATGCTCGGCCATTTCCTTTGGCCGAAAACGTGCGATGTATCTCTACGACTACATCCTTCGAGGAACTCGCTAGAAAGGTGAAACAACAGCCAAGGATCTGGGAGTAATGCTCGACTCTAAACTGTCATTCGAGAACCACATTGCCTATATTGTTTCTAAAGCCTCAGTGCAGGTAGAATTCATCTTCCGCTTCGCAAAAAACTTCAAAGACGTTTATTGTTTGAAGGCACTATACTGCCGTGAAACGCATATCAGTTCCATCTTTGCTTGCTTTCCTATTCATATGGGACTGATATGCATTTCACGGCAGTATACTGCTCTTTGGTTCGTTCTTTTTTGGAGTACTGTGCTGTCGTTTGGTCCCTTTTCTACCAACATGCAGCCCAGAGTATCTAAGCCGTTCAGCGAAGGTTTATACGCTTTTGATTTGCAACATCATCGTTGGCAAGACCCTCGCAGATTGCGAAGTTATGACAATTTATGATGTGGTCATTGGACAAATGATTTCGCATTTCTTACCCTCGCTTTTTTTGATCATAAGCCAGCAGTATGACCATGATTGACCGGCCTAGATTGCTTCTCCGTTGTTGCTAGATCAGCTGTTATTACACAGAGTACCAAACGGATGATGCTTGGGACTAACATATATCATCAATGAGTATTTAAAATCTGCTGATCCTTAATTAAGGCAAAACCGGCGCCATTCCCACCCGAATGCAGGTCAAATAAGGGAAGGGTTGGAATGTGTTGACCTCCACACTTGGGGGAAATCGATGGGATGTTGAAGAAAAGAGTGAGGCTCGTTTTGATAAACGAACTTGTTTATCCTTGTTTTCAGTTTATTTTCCAATCAGTTGGTTACAGTTGGTTGGAGATACATAAAAAAGGAATTTAAATATCAGCCCCGATTTAAACCAACGGTACAGATACCATTTGGACCACTCACAAAGTGTGTAGGACCACTCACAAAGTGTGTTCATTGGGAAAACAAGAATTCTAACTACGCTTAATAGTCGCATTGAATCGATTTAAGCCAACGGTAACGATGTCATTAGGACCACTCAAAAAGTGTGATGGTGGTTTTTCTTTGACAGGTTTTACCAACACTTGAAAGCCGATTTATACCAACAGTAAGGATGCGGTTGAGTCCACTCACAAAGTGGGATGGTGGTTTTTGATTAGGAAGACCAGTTTATTTACTACGTTCGGCCAACATTGACCGATTTAAACCAACAATAAGGATGTTTTTGGGCGCCTCTCACAAAGTGTGACAGTGGTTTTTCATTGGGGAGACAAGATATTTTTAATGACGCTTGAGAGTCAATTTGGACAAATTTATGTCAATATAAAGGTGCTGCCTTTCACTGAATGTGATGGAGGATATTCATTGGCAGGGCTATTGAAAAACGTAAGAGGACCGATTTTAAACCAACAGAGTGAAAGCTGTTGGGGTTTTTTTGCAAAAAAACGTGGTATTTGTTAAGAATGCTTGAGAGTCAATTTGGACCAACTTAAAATATAACAACAGCAAAGACTACTGCTGGGACTTCTCGCATTGTGTTGAAGTAAATATTTATTGGGCAGACAAGGTAACTTAAATAACGCTTAAGTGCCGACTAGGACCTATCCAATTCAACAGTAAGGAGCAAGTCATATTGGTCGATCCTAGAAATCAACCAGATAAGAGTCACAGCGAAGATTTTGGAACCTGCAACCAAGGAACAAATATCCTCCCCTTGAACTTAAGACCCTCTACGGTGTCACATGATGATGTTTGATCACTTGTGGTGTGGTGCGACGTAATCGCAGCATCGTCGAATCAAGAAGGACCCGTTCAAACTATTTAAGAAAATCGACAAAAACATCAATGTTCACTTTCCCAATGCCTTCATCCTACAGAACTGACCTTTGGTTACCGGCAGTATAGCATTACATTTACTCTAATCAGGGTACTCGGTTTAACGACTGAAGGTACACATTTTGTTAACATTCAGTGTTGATTTTGTCATTAGGAGACATCTCGTGAACAAAATTGACGTTAACGAGAAACAAAGGCAGATAATTATTTGCCATTTTTAGAACAGACATCCTGATTGGACCAAAGCAAGGGTAGTACATTTTTACGTGGCAGATAGATAACGTCGCAGTAATACTGTCAGGAAGTATGGTTCTGGAAGCATCTATCAATAATATCAAGGATGAGCTCCCGAAAATAACAACATCAAATTTTTAGACTTCAATGAAAAATATACCTGATTACTTCCGAAAAACTGCTCAAATTGGTTGACGTGCCATTGGTCACTGCGCCAAACTCGCTCTTTGATAAGTTAAGAATGTATAAACGAAAGGTTTAGCTCAATTATTCAATATCGTCCGTGATCCTTCCTGTTCATCCAAATCGATCCCACCCAGCAAATAAAACAATTTATTTGAATATATACAATAAATGACTTCCAGCTTCCAAAACTCAAATGTGGAAAGCTATGGGAGCTCCAACACAGTCCAATATTGTTAGAATCACACTGATCTAGGCACTTCTTATTATTACGCCAGAAAATCAAATCTTTCTTCTACCAGATGTTTCCGGAAGCTTGAATACTTATTCGTACGTAGGCATGTAAAATAGTATACACTCTTAAGATAAAATAACAGCCACTTGTCTTACAAAACTTCAGTTTAAATTTTAAAACAAGAAAACTAAATTTTTCCACAAAAAAGTATACATTTTCATATTTCTGAAGAGCGAAAAATTCGCTACGGAGAAGTCAAACTTGACATCCGTCCGCACTCAATGCCTACCCTGATCCATTCGGAGCAATATGTTTTCGAAATAATCAGGTAAACAAATAGACAAAAATTCGACATAGAGTTTTCATAAGGACCAATGTCGCAAACGTAAACAATGGCTTCTCCCGCAAATTTTTCGAGAATTCTAACTGAATCACAGTGAATTACCACGATGATTGTACAGAAAAGGAGTTCCCCTTTATAATAGTGGTAGCTTACTTGAGCGAGTTTGCATTTTCAAGAAATTTGCGGAAGAAGCCATTATTTACGTTTGCGACATTGGCCCTTATGAAAGCTACACGTCGAATTATTTAATAATTATTTCCTACGTTATAAAATTACTGAAGATCACGTTTTCTGAGAAAGATCGTTTTTTCTGAGAAAGATCGTTTTTCTGAGTGGTGTACCAGAAATATGCTTACTCCACAAATGCCACATCATTTCGTCCCACAGAAAATTAAGATAATGCATGACTATAATATTGCTGATCAACCTCTTGAGCGTGTCCAGAAAGAACGTGATTTAGGAGTTATCCTCGACCCAGCACTGACCTACACACTTAGAAAATTTTACAGTATTCGGTAATTTTTTACCGAACTTTCAACAGCTGAACGTTCGGTAATCCGATTTAACGGATGTCGGTAAAATTTGACAAGTTCCAGTAATTTTTTTACCGGAATACTGTAAAATTTCACCGAAATCCGGTAAATCGGATTACCGAATGTTCAGCTGTTGAAAGTTCGGTAAAACATTACCGAATACTGTAAAATTTTCTAAGTGTGTATCGATTGCATTACAACGACATAATCTGCAGAGCTAACCGACAGCTTGGATTTATTTTTAAAATAGCAAACGCATTCCGCGACCCTCTCTGCCTTCTGTCTCTTTACTGCGCTCTAGTGCCCATACCAGTTATGTTGGATTGATAGGATCGAAACAATTCAACGAAAATTTATAAGATACGCCCTCCGTTCTCTGCCATGGGAATACTCTCTCAATCTACCACCATAAGAAGATCGATGTAGACTACTGGCTACTTTGGAGAAACGAAGAAATTCCGCGCAAGCAGTATTTGTAGATAGCTCCTTTTGGGAGATACAGATTCGTCGGAAATCCTCGGACAGCTAAACATCTAGGCACCAGAACGAATCCTTCGCCAACGAGATTTTTTGCATCTGGAGTCTCGTCATGCTATGTATGGTCAGCATGATCCAATACGCTTCATGTCAGCTAGCTTCAACCAATCGTAAATGCTTTTTGATTTCAACGCTTCTGCTGCTACATTCA
>JAHHFK020004690.1:0-144325 GCA_024533555.2 Aedes koreicus
AGCGAAAAAAAGAAGCAATGCATTCGAAAGATCATTGACTGAAGCAGTTCCAAGGCAGGATAGAACGAAACGATTGAAGAAATGTAAACGCAAAGTCATTCCCGCCGTAATGTATCTTTCGTTTCTTATTTATTGGATTGGAATGAAGAGAGAGAAGGCGCGAGAAAAAAAAGAGACAGGATGTGCGCATCAAACGACTCGTGATCCATCCAGATAGAAAATAAAATCCTTCGCGGGTTACAATCGATTTGAATGCATCCTGAAGTCCCCCTCCATGGGAAAGCGGAAAAAAGTAAACATGCAGTAGCCGTAAATTTTGAAGACTTGTTTTTTTTTCCTTCCGTTTTTATTTTTTGGATCCACCTTCATTTCCGGTTCGTCAGGTAGAACTCTGTCGGCCAACGACGACGACGGTTCGAAATCAGCTGTGCTAGGTGGCACAATGTGCAGTTCTCTTCATGCACACATCGCCCTGAGGGCCGGATGTGGAGCATTTCTACCGAGAAGAGAAAAAAACTGAGATCGGAAAGAAAACGCCGAGAGTAAAAATTCTAAGAATCGGAGAATAATAACAAGCAGTATGAGTAAAAGCCGTTTAACGAGTGCAGGCAAAACCTTGAAACGCAAAAGATGACAAAAGTCCGCATATTGACAAACGGAAAACATGGCTTTCATCTTAGTTGATGGACTGTTCTGCGATTGTTTCACACCCAAGGATGCTGCAAATGATATTTTGCCGTCCCTATCACTTTGTACGTGTCTACTTTTCATGCGATGGAAAACTCAAGCCAGGGAAACTGTGTCATGCTGCGACAGATATATGCTCCTCTATTATTATTATTTTCCTTCTTTCGAAAGACGCCGTTGTCAGTGCCTTTGATTTCCCCGGAATCGAGCCAAACCGTTTCTACCTGCTGCTGGATGTGATGAAATAATACCTCCTCTACCTTGTGCTTTGTTATCCTTTTTTATTTGGAATCTCTGCTTGGTGTTAGGTTATTTAAAAAAAAATCTAGAGGGACAACAATAGTGTGTTTGTATTGGATCTATGGTGGTATTCGGAAGTAACGAAAAATTGAACTTGTAGATGCGCTTCCCAGGGGTCAGAAGTACTCCGTGCCCAGAACTGAACATAATTTTATCTACGTTATCTTTGATTCTGCGGCACTGAATCAAAACGAAACGATATTTTTTTAAAGACTATTGTGGGGTTGTGTAAGCGTAGGAGGACAAATTCCACTAGTTAAAACGACAATGATAAAACCATATAAACAACTTTTATAAGTCATAGCGACCGGAAAAGGTTAAGCTGAAAGTGCAGATAATCGTTGTTCTGTCGAGTGATCCACGGTTTCAGTCCTTTTTTTTAAAAAAAAGAAACAAGAATGTAAGAAGTGATGCGGCTCATCGGCAACACTGCCACATTGTTTTTTTTTCAGTGCGATGGTGGTACAAGTTAACTTTTTCTATATCGGTTTCAGCCACAAAACTGCACTAGAATGACGCTAAAGCATCGACAATTTATTGCTTAATATAGGCTGTCATTATATTAATGTGAAATATACGTGAATTTTCAAATATCTGGGAATTTTCAAATATCTGAGTGAGAAATTATGTGATAAGAATGCCATTCCTCTAAAACCATTTCTTCTCTACAAAAAACGCCTAAACAAAATAGAGATAGCCACAGGACTGTTTCTTAGAAATCGAAAGATAATTAGAACCTAACTCTGCTAGGTTATTTGTACCTGCCCGTATTTAGATAGATAGTGCAGTGCACCAGGTGCACATATGGGCGAGACGCCACTAGTAAGAATATTTTGCTTCGCACACTGAAAATTAATTTTAGTTTATATTACGAAATCGAAAGTAGAACTAACAAATCTGTTCGTTGTTTTCTACAACGAATCTGATTTGTACTTTTTGTGAAGATACCTTCGTAAATAAAGGCACTCGCGTAACTTCCAAAAGCACGAAGAATTTGTTGACACAGAAAGAACATTCGTGCATTGTACGAAAACAATACAAAGAGCTACGAATATTTTGTAACAATTTCAAAAGAAACGTCTCTCAGAAGGTTGCATGAATGACTGACAGATCTACTATATCGGCTCGAAATGTAATTGAAAAAAAAAAGCGCAACCACGTCGAGTTATCCAGCGTCTTTTAATGTTTCTGGCATGGGATTCGATCCTGTATTCTTGGGAAGAGCTGTTACTGAATCTGCGGTTGGTCTCACTAGGCCACGGTGACTCGTGATAAGACACTTGATTAACGAGTATGAAGTTATAACCAGGGCTGGCAAATGTAATTTTCAATGAAAAATGACCTACAATTTTTACCGAAATACGTCTGAAAATCTCACCGGGCGACAATCGATGATGGGGATTTTCTTCAAATTCTCATCGATTTTTTCGTCGTGACAGTACGTGACCGTGTTTTGGTCATCGCTCCTACAAGCACATTTATTGATATAATTTTGAGTTTTATCACAAAACTTCAAAAACAATTTCCACTCTGTCGATTACATAGTGTTGCTTGGCTAATTTAAAGTAAACTTAAAAGATATTTCTGAAACAAAATGGTATGAGCAAAAATCTCATGACTGCATGATGGTGTGAGAATGACAAGAAAGCTCATGATAGTGTGTTTCTTCTCGTGACAGTGAGATGGCCTGTTTAGTCATCATCACATGATGGCCGTGAGATTTACCAGCTCTGGTTATAACTCTCGGTTTAATTTGTATTTTGAGTTAAATAATTTTTTCCGCCCATCCCAGCAGCATCGTACATGAGTACAATGAAAGACAAGCAGCGATTGGCTGGTCTTCACGAAATTTCGTCATAATCTATTGATAGAATGATTCTAAAAGAATTATTCAAGTGAATATGGGACAGAATTCTCGTGACTCCCAAAAAGGATTTTGGCGACGAGTCCTGGAAAGAATTCTAAATATATAGTTTCTCCTTAACATGTTTCGCTTAATTGTATGTGCCGTTAGAGAATAACATTAGAATAGTGAATTGTTTTTTTTTTTATTTTCTTTTTTTTTCCTCTCTATGGCTGGATTTTGTACCTGGACGCTAGTGGGGAGGGGGGGGGGCGCTAATTTCATGTTAATGATGCATTGAAGATAGCTGATTTATGATAGATGTCGCTAGGTCATGTCATTGTATGACCTTCTACTCTAGTGAACCATTCATGGGAGAGCCAAAGAACCAAAGGATAGATTTATTCAAGTTTGAAAACATTTAATATTCAATTTGGGGTGGAAGTATGAACTGTGTCAAAGAATTTCCTTTGCAGCGGACTTCTAGACCGTGGCCATACAGTGACCGGCGAAAAAAAAGATCCATCGAGCCGTATACTAATCCGGGATAGATATCTTTACAACTTCGTATCAATAGCAACTTTCTTACCCGTACTGTACATATTTGGGTATCATTCATGAGGCTTAGCGTAAAAGTTTGAATATACATATTCATTTCAGCCAACTGCATGTGAAAAATGAAATAAGCTTGTGTTTACGGTATGTCAATAAAAAAGATCCACTAGGAAAAAAAATACTTTCCGTGTGCATCCACTTGGCTTACCCCTTGTTGATCATGCTTTTGACATTCCTTTATTTACATCCATCACAGATAATTGCTACAGTTGTGAGAAATAAGTGAGTTTAGCCCAAGTGACGAGTTTTTTAAGAATCGATCATGGGAGGAAAGAAAATAACAGTCCAAGTTCGAAATCTTATCGTGCGCGATTGCTCAAAAAACGAATCTCAGCGCAAAGTTGCCGAAAAGCATGGTGTAAGCCGTGGTGCAGTGCAGAAAATAGTTTTAAAACACCAAAAGCTTGGAAGTGTCGTAGATCGAGCAGGACGTGGACGCAATCGCAAGTCTGATCACCGCGAAGACACTAGAATCATCCGAGAAATTAAAAAGGATCCGTTTGTTACCATCCGTGCGCTCAGAGAAAAGCTAAGCCTTTCGATATCCGATCATACAGTTCGGCGACGCATTGCTGAGCACGGTTTGAAAAGTCATTTTGCTCGGAAACGGCCGTTCATAAGTAGGGTGAATAAGGAAAAGCGATTGCGGTTTGCAAGAAACCATATAAATAAGCCACTGGAGTTCTGGAAACGGGTTGTTTGGTCAGACGAATCAAAGTTTGAGCTGTTCAACAGAAAACGACGACTGCGAGTTTGGCGGAAAAGCGATGAAGGGCTGAAGGATAAACATCTACAAGGGACCATGAAGCACGCCAGGGGATATAACATGGTCTGGGGCTGTTTCTCATGGTTTGGAGTGGGGAATCTGGTTCTAATCAGTGGTATTATGACGGCAGATGGGTATATAGATATTCTAAACGAGAATATGGAAGAATCTTTGCTGAAAATGGGTCTGGAAGATAATTACATTTTTCAGCAAGACAACGACCCAAAGTATACGGCCAAGAAAACACAAGCTTTTTTCCGTGCCTGTCGGATTAAACCCTTGGAATGGCCTCCCCAGAGTCCGGATTTAAACCCAATTGAAAATCTCTGGGCAATTCTCGAAAATAGAGTCGAAAAAACCCACGTAACAAACAAGCAAACATATTTTGCGGCACTGGAGCAGGCCTGGAATGAGTTGGATCCACAACTCCTCAGAAACCTAGTCGAAAGAATCCCGAAACGATTGCAGTCCATCATTGATGCGAAGGGAGGACATATTGACTATTGAAGAGTTGATTCCAACTCTTTCGATTATTTTTTTTTATTCATATGTTACTAAACTCCAATAATTTTGTTTTTTATTTTATGCAAGGAATAAAAGTGATCGTTATTTTTGTACTGAAATGGTTCGTCTATGTTTATTTTTCAGAAACATGTATTGGAATACCCTACTTTTTCAAAAATACGTGTTTTTTTTCTCAACAATAATACATTGATCAAAGGTGGATCTTTATTTTTGCCGGTCACTGTAAGTATTGTGGTTTGCTGGGATGCGGAGGGCCCGTTTAGGAACTCAGAGTATCGTATCACTGGGGTTTGTCATAGGTATGTTTGTTCAGAATGAAAGGGGTGTGCTACCGGCTTTCATTGTTGTTTATTTATTGATTGTCATTAACTAAACACCAAACATACCTAAATTGCAATTCTTATTTTAATATAAATTATAATTTAAATATGTGCGGTACACGACAGCCGACTTTCAAATTATAGCAAATCATAGAGAGATGTTACTTTGATATAGCAACTTGCAGCGTAAAAACAACATGAAATTTACAGTGGCATCTCAAATAGCCTGGCCACATTGATACGACCTACAGGGAATGGCTCTCTCTATCTTTTCAGGATTTGCCGTATATTATTGTAATGCGGAATTGTAAATTAACGATTTTATGATCACATTCACTTTAAAAAAAAAAACACTCGTCTGCGATCTACTGACTTCTTCAGTGTCGAGTGCTCGACTTATGATTTTCTTTTTGCAGTAGTTTTAAACGTTCCAAAACGCCCTACCTTAACCAGCTACCTTACCTATCCTTGTTCCTTCCCATGGAGTTCATGTGGTCTGAATAGACTAGTTCGCCATTGCCCCTCCTTCAAAATCGGCTTTGGACAGACTTGCGCTCTTATTGCCCCATCAAATGCTGCAAAATGAAAATGAAATTGTGTTTTTTTTTCTGTTTTATCGAGATTTTCAACCTCGGACTGGTTCATCTCCCTTCGGGTAGTCACTCAAACACCTCTTAGGGTGTTTTTTTCGTAACGTGTCCGGGGGTGAGATTTGAACTCGTAACACTTTGGCGTGAGAGGTATGGAAGCTAACCACTACGTCGGGGTCGCCCCCACAATTGGGAATTGTGTGGATCATCAAATGTTTTTTTTTTCTTATTCCATTCGACTTTCGAAATACATTTCAATTCGCAAAATTCTAAGGATCTAAAGAAGAAAACATAATGAATCAACTTTCCTACATAGGAGAGTATTTATTTTGATGCACTATCTAAGAAGCAATAATTAATTGGCATGAAATCATCGTGAGTTACATATTTCAATTTATACGCATTTATTGTCGGGAATTTTGTCTCGTTAATACACAACAATGCACTCAACATAATGTTCAAACAATGCCAACATAGGCTAGTCCCTCTTGTAGGTCAAATTTGTCAACTAGTCGACGGTGAGAGGGCTTATCTCATGCTATAAACGTGCATGTGAGAACAAGAATTTGACCAGTAGTGAAAGTATCACATATTCCAGTCATTTTTTCACTGCCACGTCGTAGAACGTTTATATAAAGGCAACATCAGGTGTGATACTGTTGGGATATGTCGCAATTCACTCTTAGACTTCTTACTTTCAATCTAAGGGAAACGACTAAAAGTATACTTTTCATTTTATTGACAACTTATGTTGTTATTCATACAGGGCTTCAAATGGTAAAGAAGGATACGACAGACCTTTGGTCCTCACAAGTTCCTACCTCACGCCTCCACGAGTCATATGATCACAAGACTGCCAGCTGAAACATGGAGACGCTGGTTGGCGTAGCCTGGGCAATGTTGTCAATCTGACAATAGCGAAGTGAGGGGGTGTGACCATCTACATTAAATTTATAAATTCACTACGCTTTGGGATCATCTTTTCGTTCTAAAATCACTTATCTTATGAGCATGGAGCAACATTACAAGCATTAAAGGCTCAATTTGTTTTTCATTATTTCAGCATAACGTTCACATTAGATGTGCTTGGATCGTTGGATGTCAGATATTTTTTGTACATTAATAAATTATATTCTCTTATTATTATTGTGGATACAAATATTAATCTTACTTGACATTAATGCTAGCTGAAAAAGGTGAAGTCTATCGACGAGAGGATGAACAGGTTAGTCACAGATATACATTCTATTATCGATAACTGTCGTGCTCATGTTATCATTTTGTTACGTCATTGTTATGACATGAAAGTATATTATTACATTTAAATTAATTTGATTATTTAAAATGACTGTAGTACCTATGAGATCCTCTACAATTGATTATTGCGATGCAAGGAAACGGAACAAGATGCCGAAATTTAAGTTTATATAAAAATTATTTCAGGTCATCCATGGAACTACTAAGTTATGTAAAATAATTTTTAATTCATTTTTTTTTCTCATGGTTACGATACATTGTCTAAATTTTCAGGTTTTTCTGCAGGTTTTTCTACAAGTGCAGTAGGCCAGCAGTATGCAAACATGTAATTTAAATAAAAATCATTTAGGAAATTTTGACATGCAAGGTGTACAATTCGAAAACATTATCCAGTCCAGGCAACCCGATTTTCCGTACACTATATATACTCATACGCACTCTATATATATACTTATTTCTTTATTATATTCTATATTTGATATATATTGTAAAAACCTAATACCTTATTGATTTAAAACATAACTGGGATGGGAGGGTGCATCAGGGCATCATTGAAGTTGCAATTGGACAATGGAGTGGACGGCCAACCGGAGTCTAGGAGGGGATGTGTCTATCATTTATGATTGGTACATTCCACTCCAACAGTTGTAATGAATTTGACGCGACTTTCTTAAACAAACCATCTAGTGGAAAGCTTAACTGAATTGCGTATTTTGTTATTCGTTTTATAGGATGCTGGAAGGAGATTCTCTTATTCCCGCAGGTTTCGCGTAAGTGTGTCTGCTTACGGGCCTGCCCAACCCTTTTTGGCCCTTCATACAGCGATATGTTGAATTTAGAACGGTAACAAAGCATGATCTTTCTGTTAAGTGGAACCGCATGCAGGGCAAGGCCCACGCTAGGATGGTGGCTTCCTACATACATACATACATACTTATGTTGTTATTCATACATTTTTTTTATGGAATGAATAACCGAAATACCTGGGGTGGCATTATGTAGCTCGAAACGAACGACTTTTTGTAGGAACGCTTGTGAGAAAAAGTTCTTCGTTTCGAGATCCGCAATACGGTCCCTGATATGTTCATGGTATAATAACTAAAAGTAATTGCACCATTTTTGAAAGGGGTGAATGTTTTGATCAGGGTAATTATCTGACTGTTCGAAATGAAGCACATAGTCACAGAAAAGTGTTATTAAAGAATAACGACGACGAGCATGTATTAGAGATAAGTCGCGGGGGGCCGTGGGGAGAACAGCATGGTAGAAATAAAATAATTCTTTTTTTGTTTGTGAGGGGGGGTGTGTGTTTGTTGTGTGGGAATGTGAAAGGGGGGAGGGGGGGTGGGTGTTTGTTTTTTGTCCATCTTCCTTTGTTGCTTGGCTTGGCGGATGCGGTTTCGTACGGGGCGGCTTCTTCGTGTGTTGACGTATCGACTGTCGAGTATTGGTGCACGACACTGGGGGGCTCTACACGTTGTGGACGGGATGCGCGTGTCTGTCGGGATAGGCGGAGGAGGTGGTTGGGGTTGGATGGGGGTTGCTAGTCTTTCTGCTCATATTATAGTTACCTTTCCATGTAGTTTATAGCATGTATCCTCCATACCAGACAATAAATAAATAGAAAAAAAACACTAGATAGGAAATAGAACTGTTCTTTTCCAAGTGTCAGATTAGTTCTGATTTAATGTTAAAGTTGGGATGGGGATGGTAACTAGATCCAAAGCTAGAGAGTAGGCTAGAATTTAAAATTTAGACAACAATTTAATCCAGTATTTTGTTTTTTTTTAAATCCTTTTTGATACAAACATCATTACTTCTGGTTGGTGCTGTTCAAGTTTGGTTAGATTAGGAATTCGGAATTCTTAGTCAGAGAAACGAAAAGTCGTCGTGAAAATATCACCAATAATCTCTCACATACGGCCTGCATGCCATGAAATACTAATACCTTCTTCTCTTCTCTTTTTTATTGACCTTCATGGTCGAGAACGGCTGTGAAATGGATCGATTGAAGTGCAAAGGACCTGCTCAGCCCTAGGCTACATGCGGTTTTGATAAGGAAGTGATCATCTCAATTTCAAGAAAAAGTACCTATGGAGCATCAAAAAAAAAAAAATAAAAAAAAAAAAAAAAAAAAATCGACAATGGACGATTTACCTTGTCATCCATAAGAAGATTTGCTGTAGAACTCAAAACAAATTTCAAGACAAACTCGCGAAACAAGAAGCAAAATCTCATCTTGAAACGAGAGAGCAAGCTCTGAATTATAGTAATATCAAGCAAAACAGGTATTTTGGAAGATATCGTTGACAATGAATCACAAGGTAATAGATTATATTTGCAATTGACTGATGTATAATCTTCTCCCTACAGCCTTACATACCAACAATTATCCCCCCCCCTCCCCAATCCTGTGGGTTATGCAATATCATTGTACACTTCTGTGTGCACTAATAGTGTATCCCGCAAAATTCAAATCCCCCATGGGAAGAAACGTTGTGTAGCCCATTCAACTATCCCCTGATGTATTATGTAAGGTTTGAGTTCTTGTACTCAAACTGGTGACCTGGCGCCTCGCCCCCTTATACGTCAATAAAAAAAATAAAATAAAATAAAAATTCATTGACAATACCAAAGGCGGGTAGGCCGGTAGTAGTGTTGAAGAAAAGAAAAAAAAAAATAATTTATTGGGGATAGTTGCAACAGCAACAAATAAAATGATAAATTCTTTTAAATTAAAATTAATAAATGGTCAATATTAAAGAATGTAATATTTTGCTTTTTTTTTTTGGTAATTTGAAAAATTTGTAAGAGAGGTAAGAGAAGTTAAAACTAAAAGGAACGGGTAAGTAAAAAAAAAAAAGGAAGGGAAGGGATGTTTGGGGTAGGGGGGATCAAAAATATGGCGTGAAGTGAGTAGTGTGAAGTGATTTTGGTTTGGTATTAGTTTCGTTGTTGGTTGACAAAAATAAAATGTTGTTGGTTTGCTGGGAGAGAAAGAGGGAGGGGCATGGTGAGGTAGTACAGGTAAAGGTAAACTTTTCTTTATTTTCTTATTTTTTTTTATATGTTATAAGAATTGAAATTTTGTTTGTCAGGCTTTAGTTAAAAGAAAGTAGGTTCTTTCTTTGCGTTTTTAAGCTTATTGCTTGCTCTCAACTTAGTGTTCTAAATGTACTTCCACAGTTATTAACTAAGAGCTTTCGATGCCAAGTACCCTTTTTGCATTAGTATCATTGTGTGGCAAGTACAATCATACGCTATGCCCAGGGAGTCGAGAAATTTCCCTTTACGAAAAATTCCTAGACCAGACCGGGAATTGAACCCAGCCACCTTCAGCATGGTGTTGCTTTGTAGCTGCGCCTTTACCGACTGAGCTAAAGGAGGACCCCGTGAAATTTCAGACTTATAGGTTGTTATTTTCAAAGTTATCGCATTTCGAAGGTGCGTTTCGGATCATATTGACCTGAATGCATTAGGAAGTTTAACTTAGCGAGAGAAAGCAAAAAAAAAAAATAGGAGAAAACGCATCGCCATGCTCCTTTTCCAGCCATATTATGAAGATATTTATCGTTTCTTGAAGGATGAAATTCTTAAAATGTGTTAAGACTATTTATTTGAATCCTAATGGTGGGAGTAAAGATACATTTCTCTCACAACATGCTAGAAGGAAAACATAATTTAATTGTGCTTCTGAGAGGCGGTTAAAAAGGGAAACTATGGCCAAAATTGGCACACTCACGTTAAATAAATAAGAAAGCTTTTAAAACACCAGTCCATGATCTAATAACTATCAAAATCCAACCGCTTTACCTAAGGGGTGCCATTAACAGTTAGTGATTAGTTGCCTTCGTTGAAGAAGGGGCATTTTCGGAATACTTCTATAATACAAACCAAAATACAACCAAAATCGATTAATCATTTTCCTCCGCTTTTATGATTGATCAACATTGTTAACGATAGCGATTCCCACCAGTTGATTAGATCAACTATTGATCGGAGTAAAATTCAACACACGATATCTACCACCACGTGTTGTGTAAGGCTTTCGTTCATATTCCCACCGCAGGATCCATGCCGTGTGGCATCAGCGCAGAACGAACGCCTTTCTAGAAAAATGTGCGTATGAGAAGAAAAGAAATCTAACGAATACACAACATAACCTTCTATGATCTCTGAGACACTGTCCAAGCCGTCGCTGCGGCGATGTGACCCTTTCTCGCGTTCAGCGGCGGACCCGGGCGAACAGTGGAGGAATCCAATGTGCCCGTGGAGGTGTGTATCACAGCAACAAATCAACCGGTTCTTATGCCGCTGTGAAGCTGTGGGTGCTCGCCGCAGTCGCAGTTCCTTGAAGTCGCCTGTCGTGGTCTTTTCGAAAAAAAATGAAATGCTCATACGTCCGCGGGGCAATAGGAGGGTGGTGAGGCGTGGGAAGCAAGGTAATGCAGTGGTATGGGAAAAAATCTCGTGACTCTGTCTGGGAGAATTTTTCAGAGTCAATGTGGTATTTAAAGGGAAAAAAACGGAAAACAAATGAACCACTTGAGGAAGGAAGGGAAAGAAATGGTAACGTATTTTAAAAGAACCAACAACACGACAAACAACTTTGTATAAAGCTCTGATTAAGCGTAAATTGTGGAACTGTTTATAATTTCGAATGACCACTATGTTACGGTTTGAAGGACGCATCCGGTCAGTCTGGAGAGTTTAATGATGAGGTCATACGGTAATCATTTACACTTCAAACGGCCAATGCTGGAATTCGGCAGGTCTTGTTCAAATCTTTTTCGCCTTAGGAACTAGGAGCGTTCCAATGTTTGCATTCCCCTCGAACAACGTAGTTCAAAAACCTGAAGAAGCCCACAATAAACACACATTCTTGCTACAAAAGACATCTATAAGCGAGAAAGACGCTACAAACGGTCCCAGCAGAAGACAGGGCATGTAGAAGGGAAAAAAATTATCTCACGTTACCTATATTTTTCTCACGATCAAAAGCAACCGGAGGAAACGGGACGGACGATCTCGTCTGATAGCCGGTACCCAGCGTAGAAGTGAGAAGGTCTGCATGGCTGCAGCAGCACCATCCATCCGCAAGTTTGGTTGTTTGTGTGTGAAGGTCTGCCTTGCCTTGACTGTGTTGCTCTTGTGCATGGGAAGAAATGTTGACTGATCAAAAAAAGAAGAAAAAGCCAGGAAAAGGCTAGTGGCGGCAGTGGCAGGCATAGTCTCAGCAATGGCAAAGGGATCCGCGCGTCGTTTGAAGCTTGAACAACCGAAGGAGTAAAAAGTAAAGAGACCCGAAAACTTGGTTGGCGGTTGATGATAGGAGCTAAAGAAAAAAAAACCAGCAACCAGCAAAAAGCAACAAACTTATAAAATAATAAATTATATTCTTCATTCTACTATACACATTTCCGTGCTCTCCTCTCCCATCCGAAAACGGCGTCGGCTATTCGATTATCTTGGACGGAGGATGAATCCGGACGACACCATGAATGCCCCGTTCAATCTCTACTGAACGAATAGCGAAAACTAAGACACCACAATGCGTGTTTTTTTTGCGAGCGTACATGATTAAAACTAAAAGAAAAAGAAGAAGAATGTATGGAAAGTGTGATGAAGAACGGAGAAAAATGTGTAGACGAATCAATCGCATACCACAGACGAACTGCTTCATCTTGGTGATATGGGTTGAATGTTTGAAAAAAGCAGCCAGAAAAATGTGCACGTATCACGTACGCCGGATTGAGTACGGTGCGGTCACAGATGGTCGCCAAAAGCCGGTGCTTCATGCCGATTGATATTTCGAAGATTCCAGGAATTTTAGATTTGCTGCAGAAATCAAACGAACAATGCCAAAATGTTGACCTCGCACCGTTATTCTGTATCTTCTCTTGAATTGGAATACAACAAATTGGGCACACCTGTGAGGTATTGTGGACCGAACAGATTCCATATTGTAGCTCTTAAGACTAATCGAAGGCCTAGTTTTGTAAAATTTATCCCTATTACAATACCTATATTTAAACTACAATTTATTTGGAATATATTTCCGGAGCAATTTACGATTAGGGCGAACATGCAGAATGTAAACAAAAGGGAAATGGTGATTGTAATATTGCAAGTAGAATTTCAAACCGTAATTTACAAATTAACGAATAAATTCAAATAGAATCTAGCATACAGACAGAGAACAAAGCTTGCTTCTGATTCATATATAATACTGATGGAAATTTTTTCGTTATTCGTTGAAATTTGCAATTTTTTAATATTCGCCTGTCAATACTAGGATGTTTGATTACGCCATTTTCAATGTTGGCCCCACAAGTACTGGAAATAAAAGTATCGCCCTATACTATTCGCCTATTGTTGACATTTTGATAGGTTTCGCCCTCCACTTTTCGCCGTTGTTTTGGTTATTTTATCAGTATCGCCTTTTACTTTTCGCCGTTGTTTTGATTTTTTGTTAGTATTTTACTTTACTTTACGCCACGTTTATGTTTTGATTTAAATTACGCCTTTCACTTTGTCAACATATTGATATGGCGTAAATCGCAGAGTGAATTGTTTTGAATACGAAATAACTCTACGCCCTTCGCAAAAACAATATTTAATGAATAAAATTAAAGCACAACCAGGACAAAAAGGTCAAAACTCATGATTTAGTGGTAGTAATTATGCATTGCATTGAAAAAACATTTTGTTTATATTTTGCATGTACGCCCAAATCGCGAATTGCTCCGTATTTGTCTACTCAATAGTTATGGTTCGAGAGATTTCATGACCAAGTCGAAAAAGGTGGTAAATTTGAAATATGCGCAAAAA
Source organism: Aedes koreicus (assembly GCA_024533555.2). Classification (NCBI taxonomy): domain Eukaryota; kingdom Metazoa; phylum Arthropoda; class Insecta; order Diptera; family Culicidae; genus Aedes; species Aedes koreicus. The sequence goes on from JAHHFK020004690.1 coordinate 13,735, forward strand.
GTCCGGGAATCTAATAGAAAAGAAACACTCGTTCTTTCCTTCGATAGGATTTAGAGGGTCTATTGGATTCTAAAGTTGACGGTGCACAGAAGATCTGTTCGGCGTTGTCAACAATTTTACCCCTAATTCGATTAAACGATGTATCTTAATGGTAAAATTAAGATCCTTCCATTTTTAGCGATCCCAGTTTTCAGTTCTCTTTCTATCCTAAGATCGTGAGAGGGAGAGAGGGCGGTGAAGATGTTTGTTCATGACGCTGAACGCATCTTGCTCATTATTTTTGGAAATCTCACCAAAGATCTTAGCTAGTCTTGTTCAGATATTTGAGACAGTTTTGCTTTTAATTTCATTTGAGAGAGATTTATGGCAGCACTCTAAGCCAATCTTGCTCCGTATAAACTTGCTAGAAATTTCCAACTTGCTCAGTACTCTGACAGGAATGTCCAAGAGGCTCGAAAATAATGATTCTTAGGTTTCTGATCTTACCTTATTTTACATTTCGATTTTATTAGGTACAGACTTTGCATATCCCGTTCCCGTGCAGTAAAGAATTCCGCTTGAAATTATAAGTTTAACTTACCAAGGGTTCTGAGCAAATCCTACTTGATATTCTGATTTAATTAAGCTCAAATCATATTGAGGAAGCTTGTTCAAATTTCGAAGAACTTTGTTGTGGTTTAAAATGAAAAAAATGGACTCCATTTTGTCTTATGTGTCAATCCCAATTGAATGCTTCTCATTGTTTGGAATCAATCTTACCCAGGATTCTGAATTCTGTTTGTATATTTTTCTACAATCTGGGCTTGTCAGTTAGTCTCAGCGTTTTGTGTTTCCGTTTGAATTTTACTGTTTTTAGTTCAAGTGTTTTGAGATTTAGATCGAATTTGTAAAGAAATTTTGATCTTGTTTGGTATTTCATGTATTATTAAAATGCCTCAGTCGTTTTCAAATTCTGTACAATCTGATCGAAGATGATAAGACAATATTGCTTGATCTGGTGAACGATTGTTTTTCAGATTTTGTTCGAAGCCGTTGTTTTTTTTAGTATTCCAAACAAATATCATTTAAAATTCAATCAAGCAAATCAAGCAGAAATATCTGGGAATCTGAATTTTTAGCTCAGGTTTTAGATTTTTTTTGTATTGTGAACGTTAATCAACTTAAAGGGCGACCACGAATTTTTTGCAAAACTTACAACTGGTGATCACATGGAAAATCTAGAGCTGCCCCATCATGCTTTGGGAAAAATACTACCTAGCCGGCGATCTTTTTACAAAATTTTGTGTCAAACATTCAGAGTAAAGTCCGTTTTAGTTGATATTTGGCCGCTTCTTTTTAATTACTATTGCGCCTCATAGCGATAAATTAAAGACAGCATTTTGATCCTAAAGAAACGTTTATTCAGTGGTAAAAGTTATCGAAGATGGAACGCAAAAGACGTGAGAGAATTCTGTTGAAAACCGTGAGAACACACGTTGAAAACCCAAAGTGGTCAGGAGAAATGATCGCAAAGGTTCTCAAATTTCCAAAGTCGATGTCGATGTCGAATGTAAACACAGTTTTTAAACGTTACAAACGATGGATTGAGCAAACCAAAATAAGGGTAGAAGTGGGACATACGAGCGAAAATAATCAGGGCAGTCCAAAAGAATCCTGGGATCTCCGGCACAGTGCAGTTCGGCGAATCTGTATGCGAGAAGGATTTCGGTCGTACCTTGCCAGTAAACATCACAACAAGATGAAACAAAACCTGGTCGTCAAAAACTCGTGCAAGCAAGTTCTAGGGGCGAGTACTGACCAAGTAAAATGGGTGTATTCTGATGGTCATCGACTTACGTGAAAATGAAACCGTCAATAAAACCGCAAAATTCCATTGAAAACCTCATGTCCGCCTAAAGTAGCTTACTGGACCACTGTGCACTCGGTGCATCAATATTATCAGTTTCCCAGGTCTAAACTTCATGAGTTCCGGAGCGACACCATCTTTACCAGTTGCTTTGTTCTTCTTTAGCTATTTGATGGCCTCCTTACCGTCATTCATAGTTGGAGCTGATACTTATAGACTGTTCCGATATTTATAACTACACTAATGATCATTTTTTTCAATTTTTCGCACGGAAGTTTGAAAATGCGTGGTCTTTCGATCAGAAAACTGGTTAAGGAAAAACGTATGAGCGTTAGAGCAGTTCAAACCGCATTACGGAAGTATCAGCAACAGTGCTCTTTCGTAGATTCCCCGAGACGGAGTAGAAAACCCGGTCCCGCTGACCCTACAATCGACATAAATATAAGGGATTATTTCAAGCGTCGTCCGAGATGTGGCGAAAAAGGTAAGGCTGGTGACTAATGTTATGCGTGCCAGGGAGAGAATGGGCCTGCAGACTCGTCGGAAGCAGAAGTAGCCAAAACGAAGCACCAAACAGGCTGAATCTGTGAAGCCGAGGGCTCGAAAGCTGTACGACAAACTGCTGACCAAAAACTCGGGCTGTGTTATTATGGACGATGAAACCTACATAAAACTCGATTATAAATGTATACCTCGCCGAAGGGAAAGGATGTTCCTGGATCGGTGAGCGCCATTTACACCGAAAAATGCGGCAAGAAGGTAATGGTGTGGCATGCCATATGCGGATGAGGAAAAATATCTCGTCCATTCATTACGACAGACACAATGAATGGTCAAATCTACGTGAAGAAGCGTCTACAAAAAAGGTTGTTACCCTTGATCAAACAGCATAACAAGCTTACAATCTTTTGACCTGATCTTGCTTCCTGTCACTACTCTAAATATGCACTAGAGTGGTGCAAAAGGAACATTGTCGTATTTGTACCAAAGGAGACAAATTCACCAAACTGCCCAGAGATTCGCCCTATCGTAACTTTCTGGGCTTTGACGATGGCGAAGCTGAGAAAACACATGAAACCAGCGGATAGTGTTGAAAAATTTAAGAAAGATTGGCCAAAAGAGTTGAAAATGGCAGGAGAAAGCACTGTTCAGAAGCTTATGAGTAGTGTTAAGGGAAAAGTTAGAGAACTCGCCTACCCTACGAAAAATCAAGCGAATTGAAATGAAGATGGAAAGAACATTGTTATTTACTATGTTTAAGAATAAAATAATCAAAAATCGCAGTTGGTCTTTTTTTTATTTGAGAAAGAAAGTGTAGTTATAGTTTTGGGAACATCTATACTTCTCGTTTACTGCAACTGAGATGTTCTCTGTTTCGCCTGCTTGTTCATCTTTGCTATTCAGATGTTCATCGAAGTGTTGCCCCCATGTTTCGATCACCTCACACTCATCCGTCAATAGGCTACCATCGCTGCTTCTACACATCTCGGCACACGGCACTAAACCTCTGTGTGAAGCCTTTAGCTTTTTGTAGAACTTGCGTTTTTCTTGTGAGCGGTACAGCAACTCCACCTCCTCGCTTCCTTTTCTGCTCCTTGTATCGTTCCACGTTCTATTGGGTATTGCAGCATTTGTTGCAGAGGTTGGAGCATTTGTTCTCTGGTTGCGTTCTTCCCGTACAACATCTCTTGACACTCGCCGTCGAACCAGTCGTTTCGTCTTCCTAGTACACCTTCAGTTGCGTTTTGTTAGGCTGTTTTTGCATGGCTCCAAAAGTCCTCAAGAGGCATATCGTCGACTACTTCCTCTTCCGGCAACGCAGCTTCCAGGTTTTGCGCGTATTCTGTTGCGACTTCTGGCAGTTTTAGTCGTTTAATATTGTACAGTAGCCAACGTTGTTAACAACGGATGGTTTTGGGTGCATTTTTACCATTAGTGAATAGTGATCCGAGTCGACGTTAGCCTCAATAGCATGGCATAACGTTTGCATTAAAAAAATGGACTTTTTTCGGATGGTGATAAAAAAAAGCTTAGACAGATAATTGCCTTTGATAAATTTCCCATGGAAGGTAATTATTTAAGCTTACTTGCAAACAAATACTACGCCCTTGCGAGCGGCCTTCCGGCAGTTAACCGGAACATTCGCCATGGCGGACGAAAACATGCGTGTAGGCATGTTTTTGAGTTCCTTCTTTATTTATTTTTTTATCAATTCCTCCTCAGTTTTCGCGACAAAATTGTTGGAGTAGATCTTACGCTTCAGGGTGGCCCAGAAATTCTCGATGGGACGCAGCTGGGAATCGTTGGGTGGGTTCGTCGACTTGGGTACCACATCGATATTCAGCCGCTCCATCTCCTTCAACGATCGCTTCAAGTAGTGGGCCGACACCAGATCTGGCCAGAACACCGCGTCTTCGCCCTTATGGTATTTCTTGATAAACGACGCAACTTCCGGCAGGCATTTCGTACTATAAATTTCCCCGTTCACGGCCAGTCCGGAGTGAAAGAAGAGCGGCTTTGACATCTCGCTGATTGTCAGCCACAGCAGCAGCTTCTTGGGGAACTGGGGTGTGTGAAATCAACTTCACCTAGGAGCTCACTTTCTTCGTGGGGGAAGTAAAATACGAAGTACCCTGCCAGTCGTTGCCATCCAGGGTGAGATAGGTCTCGTCGTCCATCACCACCGCCACGTCGCGCTTCGCCGGGAAAATCGAGTTGACCATTTTATTCAGCCGCTGCAGCTTCGTCATTGCCAGCAGCTCCGAAACTAGTGGACGCGACTTTCGCTTCCTGACATGTATGTTCATGTTCGCCAGGTACTTTTTCACTGTTTGGCCGGTTGAACCGACCTCCCGGCCAAGCGCACGCCACTTTTCTCTCGGTCTTCCTCTTCAGCATCCTTTGGAGCATCTTGTCGCTCAGGGTCGTCGGCCGTCCGGAACCGGGCTTTCTTTCGATGCTCTGATTGTTGTCTAATAGTGCCAAGATTTTGTAGATGCCGGAACAGGCGAATCCGGCGTCCATAAAGTGCCGCACGTTGTCCGTTTTCGACGCGGCGGGGTGCCGTTCTTTGAACGCGCACACTTCTAAACGGAGTTGCTTCACTGTTTTTGCCATCACGGTTAGAGTTCGACTGATAGAGCTGTCAAACTTTGTTTGCTGACTCATGGGTTACTATGATTGATGTTGCATGGGTAGTTTCGTCAGTGCGGGTGAAGATAAACCCATGAAAAATCGGCGATTTTTGTCCATTTTTTTAATGCAAACGTTAGCATAGCGATCAAGCCTGTCCGAAAAGTGTCTTCCATCAATCAGAATGTGATCGATTTGCGATTCAGTTAGTTGTGGTGATCTCTAGGTGTACCGAGTTCTACGTATGGCCATGTTCTTAGAGGGGGCGAAATCTATAAGGAGTAATAAGGAATAATTAATAATTAATTAAAAATTAGAAATTAATAAGGAGTGTATCGAAAATTAGCTATCTACAAACTTTCTTTCAAATTATGTTGAAAACCGATATTTTATTCATACAAAAAATTGATCCTTTATTGTACGAGGTTAAACTTGAACATAATGAAGACCGGATGAAATTTAAGTTATTCCTTCACGAATTTTCGAACTTTGGATCGAATGCTCTTCATCAAGTTCCGGACAAGTGTTGCATCGCATTTTTTGGACGCTTGAGCCCAAATTTTTTTGAACTCCTGCATGTTCCCAGCTGCCTTACCAGTCTTCTTGAAGACCCCCTTCACGATTGCCCAGTAACGTTCGATGGGTCGAAGCTGAGGGCAATTTGGTGGATTGATATTTTTCTCAACGAAATCTATACCCTTTTCCGCAAGCCAATTGAGAGTGGTTTTGGCATAGTGAGCCGACGCTAAATCCGGCCAAAACAGTGGAGGTGTACTATGCTTCTTATATAAAGGCAACAATCTCTTCTGGAGACACTCAGATCGATAGATTTCCGCATTTATAGTTCCGGTAGTGTAAAAAATGGTTGACTTCAAACCACAGGAACATATTGCTTGCCATACCAGTACCTTTCGACCGAATTTCTCCACTTGAATCGACCTGTGCGCATCGCTCACATCCTCCCCAACGACGGCAGTAAAGTATTGTGGACCTGGAAGGGTTTTTGAGTTCTCCTTTACATAGGTCTCACCGTCCATCAAAACGCATGCATCCGGACGCTGCAAAAGACGCGAATACAATTTCCGGGCCCTTGTTGCTGCTCGCTTCTTCTGTTCTGCACTTTGTTTCGAGATTTTCTGCTTCTTTTAGGTCTTCAGGTGGTTTCGCCTCTTGATACGCTGGATCATTCCGACACTCGTTCCTGCTTTTTTGGCCAAATCACGTATTGACATTGATTTGTTCTTCATGATTAAAGATACCACTTTCTGCTCCAGTTTCGGGTTGGAAGAACCGGGTTTTCTGCCTCTTCCTGGTAGCTCATCCAAAGAATAGTGTTCCCCAAACTTATTAATGATGGTTTTAACACTCGCATGATGAATTCCAAACCGCTTCGCCAATTTTCGCATAGTAATACCCTTCTCACTTAGCCATGTGTTCAGAACCTTAATTTTCACTTCCTTTTCAATACGCGACATTTTGAAAACGCAGAATTTGAGCCGCACAAACAAGTAAACATAAGAAAGCTGACAGTCCAACGCACAGCATGCAGTGTTCAGAGCATAAAAAACCATCACAAATACATGCGTACAACGCAAATGTATGTGGATAGCTTATATTCGATACACTCCTTAAGGCCATTCTTGTTCGTTCGTTCATGGGCATAGAACTTGTCAATTATCGATATGTGTTCCTCCTCATGGCCTACCTGGACGTTTAAGTCCCCGATAACGATTTTGATGTCGCGGCTTGAGAAGCGAACCTTTTCACGTTCCAGCTGCATATAGAAAGCATCATTGTCGTCTTCAGTGCTTCCAAGATGGGGAGGAGTGAACATTAATGATGCATATGTTGAAGCAAAGGCGCGTAATCCTCAACACGTACATACTCTCATTAACGGGGCGCCAATCAAGCACACGATTTCTCATCTTCCTTATCACGATAAAAGCTGTGCCGAGCACGTGCGATTCTCCACAGCTCTGATAGGTGGCGTGACCACTAAACGTACGCACCATTTTTTTTTCTAATAACCTTTGCCTACGATCAATAAGAAATACAAACAAACCCAGTCGCCAGTCAATCCTTTGATTTCGAATAGAATGAATTGAGAAGTGATGAGATTAATATAGGAAGTTAACATATCATTCCGAAATCAAATCTGAACAGTTTTCAGAAGCTGCTCTTGCCACAGGTGTCAATAATTTAATTTTTTAAGACCACAAAAAAAAACCTTCTCACACATTCCAATACATCGAGGGTGTTCCCATTTTCGCTGAGCCCGTCATTTTTTTTTTTTTTTTATTCTTGCAATACCACACTGATAAATCGATTTCCCACGACACAATCATCTGATACCCACCAAAATGAGGAACACCAATAACGATAATAATAACAATAATATCAAGCGCAGCGTGCAGATGGAAGAAAGAAATCCCAATCTTTCGAATGGATTCTCATTACTTTTATCATTCCCAGTGAAACTCACTTCGGCGTCAAGGTTGTAAGTTATAGGACAGCTCCAGCGAGGAATCCCGCTGTTGGTAACTACTGACAGACAAGCAGCTCATCATAGCGTAGCAAAAGGAATAATAGGACGATCCCCTATAAATTCATATGATACATTTGCTTGTGAGCTGGCTGTGTGCGTTTGTGTACCTACAAACTACTTTCTGTGTGGGAATTGAGATGGGACCCCTTCTATATTCTGATGTGCTGCTGTTTTTATTTAGGATAGCACTATAAGAATTGATAGATAACGACAAAGACGACGGCAACGAACGGTCGATTTCGGAAGCTTTCGTGATCAGTCGGTTAACATTCTGACGAAGTCTTGCATCAACCAGTTTTTCACGGAAAGGGTGAAGTTGATTACCCTCCTAAACTGTACGTGTTCGAATGATCGTTACAAACTTAAATCGGTTTGTGTAAAAAAAAAACTTCTAAACTAAATATGTTTGAAATTTACTTATGACTATTTACAATACCGGATCTTTAAATACAGTAAATTACCGCTGATCCTATGCATTTCTCTTGTATGTGTACACCAAATGCCAGCATGGCTCTCCTGGACAGCGTGGGAAACCCTTCTTACAGTCAGCATTGTAAGAATTTTGTTCGGAATCAAAAACACCATCGAAACGAAAAAAAAAACACCCCCAATTCCCCAATCATACTCCCCATTTGAAACCGAAAGTCACGACGACGACGCAGTTCGTTCCAAAATCTATCCAAAACGTGCGAAAGAATACGTTCTTAATTATGAATATCTCCTTCTCCTGATGAGGGCACCCAAATCTAAATGAAACAATATAATAATGCGAACATGAAGACGAAACAAATTTTGGCTCTCAACGCTCATCACGACGAACAGCAACTACGCAGGCTCAAGTTCGTCTCCGACTGAGGCTGTCCGTCTGTCCGCTGGAGAAGTCTCGATACCTACACGTTCATTACGCCGCCGCCGCCATTGCCGCGTTTGTGTGGGCGAAGACATTCGACGAAGTAACAAAAAGAGGCATAATTGATTCCTGATTTTTTGTGACTCACGATTTTCTCGTGTGATGAGTTTAAACTCCCCGCAACAACACTGGCACTGTCTCAACATCAACAACAACGGCGGCGACGACGACGACGACGATTGCCCGCGTGTAATTTCGGACGTCTGCGCGCAAAACTTTCAAGGTTCAGCGTCGGGGTCGCGCACTTGGGGGAACTTCCAAACCGCGACGCGATGGGAAACTCTGTTTCATTGCTAAACTGCTTGAGAATCTTGTTGCAAAATGTGTTCAACTGTGACTGAATGCGTGATTTAGCGATTTCGTTCTTTCGATTCGTTATGGAGCTCTTCTCGTCAGTTTGAAACGCGATAGGAATGAGGAATCTTCAGTTCTCCAAACCATGTTAAAAAAAAAAGAGATCAGCACACCGATGTGCGTTTTGGAAGACAGTGATGTCCTTGTGTGATAATGTATCGTGAATGTTATGATTTTGATGTCTTTTAAAAATGGGTAGAATTGTAACCCAATCTAGGCAGAGGTGGCAACGCCAGGTAAGAAGAGTTGTTTGTTCTTCGAATGCGTTTACTGATCCATCCGATCCATCGAGGAACCAATAACGGCTAGCATTGATGGGAACTTATTGAATCGTCCGCTTTGTATCCATCTTCGTTATAGCCATTCATAGGTATTGGGGACGCTGCGTGGCATGATCTTCCACAGTGAGATAGTGTGCAAAAGGAGAGACATATCACGCCTCGAATCAATGTGTCTTGCGAGAGTAATACGTATGTTTATGTGAATGCATTGTATGTGAGGAAGAATGAAGATTCCCAGACGATCTTTGGACTAGCGATCTTTATACGATGATATTGATGAAGATAGTTGTGGCTGGTGATGGCTTTCGACGTACCGCGTCTTTCAAGTGAGTAGGGTATGATTTATTCTCACACGTATTTCCCATACCTTTCAGTGGGTGATTGATGAAGAATAAACCCCGCTTTCACCATATTAGGAAAATTTAGCAAATTTTTGAATTCTTAAAGGCGTAGGCAAAATTAAAGGTACCATGAGAACAAACGATAAACGGTGCACCTAGTAGTCGAATTTTAATCTACATATGATCAATGATCACATCAAGATATTTAATCTCACTCACGCGATCAATTGTCTTATCACCAATTTTAACAGAGGCGTCTTATATTACTCGATTCCGCAAAGTTACCATGAATTTAGTTTTACTACTATTTAATTTCAACTGTTGAAGTACAAAACCATCTACTTATAAAACGTAAAAATGCGTTCAAATGTGAAACGACCTCATCAAGGCTTTTAGCTGCAAGAAATAAAACGATATCATCAGCAAAAAGATTAATATCACAACATCGCACGACTCGTCGCATGTCATTAATGTATATAATGAATAAAATGGGCCCTACTACACTCCCTTGTAGTACGCCAAGGTTGTTCTCCACAAGGCTTCAAAAAGAATCATTAAAAGCAGTTTGTTGAGTTCTGTCAGACAAATAGCATTCAAACCATCTTTATGCAAAGCCCGAAAATCCAGCGCACTTGATTGTTTCTAACAACAAGAGCCGAGAAATCTGTACGCTCTACGTTTTCTTTCCATTTTACTAACACTAAATTTAACGCTTTTTTCACAAGAATGAGCTTTACGGTATCCCGATTATTCAAGCGCGATCAAATTATTACTATTTCAGTACGTAAATACCTGGCCTTTACAACTTTTTTCTTTTTTCTTTTACAACTTTTTACAACAACGCAAAAGATCCAATCAATATTACCAGCTGTTCGAGTTCTCTAATAAAACAAATTTAAGTTCGACTAGTTTATTGGTACATATTTTTAATGCGTCAGTCAAAACAGCTGGTTTTTTTTTATCTATAGAAGCAGTATTTGATTAAAAATTCACACTTCTTTCGACAAGTCCCAAAATAGCTACTTTTTCAAACTCTTAAATTTAGCACAATCGCTACTATTATCTTCAACATTAATTATTATGGTTTCATGATCGGTTACTTTCAAATCAAAATTAGAGTACACATGGTCAATCTAAGTTTCATTGTGTCTTGAAAAAGGCGTGTGTGATGATGATGATGATGATGTGATAAGAACCCACCATCAGTGTAAGGATTACCTATATCTGCAGGACTATCCTCAGCAGGTTGCCCCGAGAAAATAGCCTACATGATGGCTTGTTGAACCAGGGCCAGTCGATCTCAATGAGGACCTTCGGAAGACCACGGCCAGAAAACCGCGTGTCTTCACATGACAAAGGACTGGTGACTTCACGAACCCTTGTCCAGTCAACAAATCCTTCGACTGCCTTAGACTGAACCAGACAGAAGAATTGACCTTCTTGGCCACCTTCCGAATTGAATGTTTCGGATTGCGCTTGAAGTGACCCCTCACCTTCCTTGCGTTCACGGGGTTAGCTGTCTTCACTTTTCTTCCGCTGCCAACTCGTCGCTGGGTCGTCCGGGTCTCCTTGAACGAATTGTCGATTCCCAACTGTTTCGCGATCCACCTGTGGGACTGGCCTGGATTTTCCATTTTCCATGTCGATTCCTACTTGACAGATTGTGATGTGATTGTGAATTTTGCACATGTTAACATTACACTCTAAACTAGTCTTATTTTCGAGTACAATCTTTATCACGTCAACGCGGATCGCAGCAAGCCATGCTTTGAAACTGACGTGTTTTGTTTTTGCTGCGTCGTTTTCGCGAGAAAAAAAATCAATCAATAATTCGTAATTTAATGAAACTAACAGAGAAATCATAAAATCTCCGCGTGCATTGTGTAAGCCGTACAATACAATCGATTCCCTCTCGAAATGTGTGAGTGTCGGTAGTATTTCCCCGTTATTTTTGTTTTTTTGTGCTTCGCCCCCGCATCCGGAAGAAGAGTTACATCAGCTTAGTTTGGTTACTACTGGTAGTAATGTGACATACATTATTAAGTTAGAAATCAAGAATTTTACGCTTTGTCGCGAGTGAATCGATGATTATCAGCAGTTTTGAAGTTCGATATAGAGCCGCCTCATAGCGGAGATTTTGATTATTGGCGTGTGGAGTGTGGAGTAAAAAAAAAGAAGACTAGTGCAAAGTAGAGAACGGCCATTTGCTGGTCAGAAGCAGCAAACGAAGACAACGCGCATGCGCGGGTGAAAGGCTGGTTTATAATTTCAGATGCATTCACCACGTGGTGTACAGAGTTTTGTTATGAAATTTGCATATCTAACTGGCGGTTTAGAAACGTTATTGTTTGCGCTTATTTTATCGCGATTGCATGAAATTAATTACGAATGAAGGTCGAAAATGTTTATTTTTACGAATGAACAAGATAGTGTCATTAAGCATGCGGCCATGGGTGAGATCTATCTGATTATAACTATATTACAAAAATCTTATTTTCAAATAATACAAAATACGTGCCTGGTTTGGAAATTTTACATTTCCAAATCTGGAGGTGTGTTGCAACGCCTTTATCCAAATGGAATCGGTAATGTTTACATGCGGGGCTTATTGTATGTGAAAGTAACCTGGGAATGGGCGTGACTCTCCAGACATTCTGAAATGGGTTGCTGGATCTGCAGTAGAGCTATAAGTTTCTTACTTACCTTACCAATCAGACTAAGGCCGGTGTGGCCTCTGCTGTACACAGAAGTTGTTTCCATTGTAATCGGTCCATGGCTGTACCTCGCCAGCCTCGCTGTCTACTTCTACTTGATCGATCCACCTTGCTCGTTGCGCGCCTCTTCTTCTTGTACCTGTCGTTTCGTTTTCGAGAACCATTTTCACAGGGCTGTCGTCCGACATTCTTACGACATGCCCAGCCCATCTTAGTCGACCGATTTTTGCGATGTGTACGATGGGAGGTTCTCCCAGCAACTGGTGCAATTCGTGGGTCATTCGCCCCCTCCACGTTCCGTCTTCCATCTGCTATCACTTTCTAGCTCCCGGATTAAAGCTGCTTCCAATGGTCACTTGAATGATTGGTGTAAACAGATTTCTTCCATAATACTACCAGTGCCGGCCGATGGGTGTTAGATTACACACACACACACACACCATCTTTATCACGTCAACACATTCCTATCCTTTTCTTCTTTGACCTGCATACGGACGGGCAGGAGCTTGCGCTCACCAGCTTTAACACATTGAGAATGTATGTAGCAGGGCTGGGAGCTTTTCTTTTAGAGACTTGGTCACAGTTATAATGCCAATCTCTAAAAAGTCTATTTTTAATGAAAAGTCTTTAAAGTTGCATTTTTAATTTCTCGTCTGAATTGCCTTTTGGTATTTGGTAGGTGATTATTATTAGTTATTAAACTGACAGTTGTTGCTCCTTTTTTGCATTGGTTTTCGTGTTTTTCGCGCGGCTCTTTCTATTCAAGATTCTAAAAGAAAAGTTTTGTGGAGCCAAAAACTAGATGGAACAACCAAATGGGGTTGTTCAAACTGTTGACGTAAAACTACTTTTTAAACATGTGTTTCCGTAAATTAATATAATTGTTCGAAACGATAAAACTCAACCCTTGTGAGGGCCTATAATCTGAAAAATGCGTGATTTAAGTAAAATAATAAAAACATTTATATCAAAAGTATTCCTGTTCCCAACTATGGCCTAACTATTTTTCCTGTTCCCCGCTATGGCCTAATGTATTCATTGCGAAGTAAAATGTGTCTTTTGCTAAAAATGTAAATAAAATGTAATTTTATGTGGTTATATATTTTTTAACCGAAGTAATAAAATACATATTTAGTAGGGATTCGAATGTTTTGAAATGAAATTCCAAAACTCAACAAAATTATTCAATTTGAAAAAGATTGTAAGTTTACAGTTTAATGTAAAAACAAATCACACTGGAATATCTGAACATAACAATTTTAAAGTAGTTTACGGGAAGATCTGGAAAAACCCCACATAAATATTTAGGGGTTTTTTGGGGAGGGGTTTGGTTAAATGAAGGATAAGGTAAAAAAAAATAAAGGTTAGGCTGAACGAAACTTTTTGATTTTTTTAAAAAAATTTTTAAAAGATTCCTAGAAAATAAAAGAAAATTTTAATAATTGTTTTAATAGAGGGGTGGGATTTTTTTTTTTTGTGGTGGGCGGTCGATTATCCGGGATTCGATTATCCGGAGTTTTAGACTCGATTATCCGGAGTATTTTTGTTACGATTTTTTTTTTAGTTTTTATGCAGAAATTTGAAATAATTGAGTATGTATAATAATATATAGCATGATTATTTTCACACTATTGGACGTAGCTAGAAGGAGAGGGCTGGAAGGCTTGTTTCGTATGATAAAACTCGATTTACTGTAGTGTATGTCAAATTCATTAATTCCAATGAGTATATTTATTTAATTGCCATTCAAACATAATAATTTGAAGAAACATGAACGTAGCTACCCAACAAACATCGGTGTTGGATTAGAGCTTGTTCAAGCAAATTTGGAGAAGCTATTCAGCTGTTTCTTCTAGAATAGCTGAATAGCTTCTCCAAATTTGTTTGAACAAGCTCTAATTCAACACCGATGTTTGTTGGGTAGGAATAGGAGGGGCTGAATATATTTAGTCTTGATTATTAGTTGTATACGGTCAAAACTATAAATTGATAAGATATGTATTTCAATATTTATGATCATTTGAACAAACATGATCGTAGCAATAAAGAGGAGGGCTCGGGATAGGGGTTGTAGGAAGTGTTTCAACGTGATCTTGTTGATATCCTCATTTACTACATTGTCATCACAGAACCTTTGTAATTACATTCGTGGTTAATAAAACTAGTAAAATTGGACAGGTAACTTATTGTTTATTTAAGGATAAACACAAATTCATGCATTCAGTAACAACGCACTAGAAAAAAAATCAAACTCTCTGTGAACCAATTATTTTCTAGAACATTTCCACGTACTTCTCGTAGCAGGAGTTGCCTTTCTAATGGAAGTCCGTTTTCCTCTGCCCAAGCAATTACTTGATCGATTCCCGATAAAGCTGCTTCATTTGAAATACAATTCAGATCAGAAACGTCATCCACATCAATCTGGTGTGGTTCCAAAACTGGTGAAGCACTTGATTTTTCAACAATTGCAACTGAATTTTCGCCATCGTAGAATGATGTGTTCGGGTGCAAAACGATGTTCACAATATCATCGTCGTTCAAGACGTCAAACTCCATGTCCACTTCGTGTATGGTATTGTCCTGGTCCATCAATTTCTGCTTAATCGATAGCAAGCGTTCTCGTACAACCGCCAACGGGATGTCATCTTCATCATCGAATTCTGGTTCTGTGTACAGCATTTTCCATGATTTGGCAATGGAATCAGCCGGTACCTCGTCCCAAGCCTCGGCTACCCAAAACATAGCATCCTTGATGTTGATTTTCTTGACCATGTCGTCGAATTCTCCTTGGCGTCCAAGAAGCTCACGCATAAGCTTTTGCTTGTAGTTGGACTTGACCATCTGGATGACGTTCTGGTCCATTGGCTGCAACAAGGCTGTTGTGTTTGGTGGTAGGAAGATCGTAGAGATTGTTCCATCTGCAGTTCTAAGTTCATCGGCGCTGCAATGTGCGGAACAGTTGTCCAGCACTAAGACAGCCCTCACCGGCAGTTTAGCACCTTCCAAAAATGCCGTGACCTTAGAAACGAACTCCTTGAAAAACCACTCCTTAAACAACTGCCGGGTCATCCAGGCATTTTTTGATGAAGCATAGTATACGGGCAGCTCATAGATGTTCTTCAATGCTCTTGGTCGTTTTGACTTTCCAATCATCATAAGCGGAAGTTTGAACGAACCATCGGCATTTGAACAAGGCATAAATGTCACACGCTCCTTGTTCCCCTTTCTTCCTGGAGCTGATGGTTCGTCCATTGTGACAAATGTTGACGAAGGAGTGCATTTAAAAAACAGCCCGCTCTCGTCCGCGTTGAAAATCTGGCTGGAAGATAAATGCCGAACGATGGTTGCAAAATGTCCAATGTACGAATCAACGGTTGCAGCATTGTTCGAAAGTTTCTCTCCCGTAATTTTCAGAAACCTGATGTTGTGTCGTTTCACGAAATTCACGATGTATCCACGGCTCCCTTTGAATTTTTCATCATTGTACAACTTTCCGTACAGTTTCGTTGCCTGAACCGTCAACAAATCCTGGCTAACAGGGATATGACATTCACGTTTCTGCAGAAACCAAATGTACAGAGCTTCGTCGAGAAGAGGATACTTAGCCCTTTTGAAGGTTTTCCGTTTGTCTGAAGATTATGAATTTATATGAGAACATGTACAGACATAAATTTCTAAAAGCTTACCCATCCGAAGTTGACGCTGTGCGATCTGTTCCATGATTTTTGCCTTGTTCTTTTTAAGGTCGTATGCAGTCGATTCAGCGATGCTATACTTCCGCCTTATTTCAATCATAGCTAACCCTCTGTCGAAATCTTGCAAAATTTTTGCTTTTGTAGCAAATGTTAGAACAATTCTGCTCCTCTTTCCTTTCACTGCAACTTTCACCATTTTTTAGAATTGAATTTTCTGAACACCACAGACGGAAACACGACTGCCCAGCACCAAGAAAAAATTGCACAGTTTGCTACGATTGTCAAACTAAGTGTCAGTGTGAAAAGCGTTCCACAATAACGTGTGGGCGTAACGACGCGTCGAGGCGTAACGTTTTAAAACAAATCAATATGATTAAGGAACCATAACAATATGCTTTTGGAGCATACATACTACAAACTGTAACAATAGAAAGCAATGTTTTTGGACATTCATTACATTTCATAAACAATAGCAAAACTTGTTGTATTAAGTTACCATGGCTGCTAAAATGTAGCTAAAGGTTGAATTGTATGTAATAGAAATGGTTATTTTCTATGCGGATAACCGATTTTTTTTTTTTCACTTGTGTCAAGATGCTACTGCATAATAAAAACAAAAAAAAAATTATATTATTTCAACTTTCTTTGATTGCTGATTTGATTTTTTTTGTGATTCGATTATCCGGAGGATTCGATTATCCGGAGTGAAAAAAAATGGATACTCCGGATAATCGAGTCCGACCTGTATTTTCCAAAAGGGATGTGAGGTGATTAGCACAAGGGAATAATTACTGTGGAACGACCGAACGAAAGAAAATTACAGAATCAAATAATGCATAGCACTCTATGCCGTTCTGGTCCCTTTATGGGGGGACACACTCCGCCGTGCCATTAACGTAAATTGTTTAATTCCTAAATTGGGTAGTTTGTTTGGGTTGCCGCTTAAGATTGCGGCAAACGAGGATGAAATTTACACTCTGTAGAGGCTGGGCGTGACGCAGTTTAAAATATTTTGTCTGTGTGATGGAACGAAGCTCTTTTAGTATTGAAGTTTGCTTGGAATATTCAAACCAGCAGTCCATTTTCTCAGCCAAACATGAGAGTGCATTTGCTTCGGTTTTGCTAAATTACTTACTATACGTAAACAAGTACTGTTGAATTACACGAACTTTTCCACACTGAATCTGCTTTTCAACATTATCTTATTGAACGATAATGACTTAAACTTTTTTTTTTTTTTAATTAACGAGTTGCGTAGACTAAAAATCGGTGTTCACAACGTCCAAAAATTCGGGGAATGCGGGAAAATTAAAATACATGCCGGAAAAAGTCTGGAAATCTGCAAAAAAAACTGCAGCAGTTAATTTTCGTGTGTCTCCTTTTTATTTTGTTAACTAAAGTGCATTGACTATTTTTCACTTATTGGATTTCAAAATTGACTACAGGGATTACTAAGGCTCATTGTCATAATTTCTACCTCTAAATCGACGGAAGCAGCGACGTATTTTTTATGAAAGCGGTGCCGTGCGCATATTTTCAACGCACGTAGGTTTTACTTTTACATTTCTATAACAATAACCATCATTTTATCATTGTTCCTAACACCTACAAGCAACGTTAAGTTTATTTCCATAAGACGAACAATAAAACCATAAACCAACAAAAAGCGATAAGGAATTGTTATGTGCCGAATAGTGGTAGTCCACTTTTGCCGAATCCAAAAACCAATGTAGCTCTGCCTCAATTGTCCTTTTCTGGATATGCCACTGTTAGTTTATATGTGATTGAGATCAACAGCATCCACTGCAAACCTTTCTTTTCTTGCTCATTCGGAAGGTGAATAAAGATAGCTGATAGATAGCAAATTCTGGGCAAAATCAATTGCAAAAAAGGAGAACGCATACACATCAGCTGTGTCAGCTGGCCCGAACAGTTGTTCTTCTGCACCGCAAGGATATTCTTGCTGTTTATTGAACTCTTGAGAACGAGGTACTTTCAAGATGAGGTCATCCATCAATACTGCTGCAAGATTTTTTTTTTGTTTAGTTTAAATCTCATAACGTAATTACCCACACCAGTTGAATTGACAGAGCACATTCTTTTCGTTTTAGCTGATTACAGGTAACAAAACACTGCTACCCTAGAAAAAGGATGCGCTATGGCATAAACACTTTTTTGAAATTTCCATACCAATGCACTGTCATAAATCGTTCGTTTATAGGAAAACAATGTCGCCAATTAACGACAAAAAAAAAACAGCAGCAAAACAATTAATTGCTCTTATTTTTTCTCCTCTTCTTCCAGTTCTTCTTCGTATCGGCCAGTCCCAGGAGCTCGACTCAAGGATCGTAAATTGATGAGCTCCGAAACCACCATCAGTCTGTGTTGAATTCCCGCATCAGAGAATGGCAGAAAAATGCATCGTCTCAATTAAGGAAGAGCAGCAGCTTCATCAGCAATGCCCCAGCCCACTGGGAGAGATCACAAATGATTCCGAGAGGACTGACCGGTACGGTCACGACGATCATCACCCCCCGGCAGCGACTACTGCTATCAGCTTGTCATCGACGACGGTATCCGCTTCTTCGACTCCCACTCAATCCGGTGCGATTGGATTGCGACGACCAGGAAGAAGGTAGCGGCCAGCAGATTGGAAAGGATGGCTATGCGTGGTTTTATCCGGACAAAGCGTATCGTTGCCGGAAACTCAATTCACCTGGAAACACCAGCGGTTGAGGAGAAAAACAACAGCGGGCTGAATCTAGCGAAACCAAAGCGGCTGAGCGATGAGTTCTACTCGGCTGATTATGACTACGACTGAGGACGAGGACGACGAAATGAGTTGGCCGTGGTGGTAGCAGTAGCAACAGTAGCGGTAGCAGCAGTATAACTGGAATCAGCAAAAATGTCACAGGTGACGGAGATTGTGAAGCGCATGCTAGTTTGAATGAGATTAAAAACCCGAGTATCACAAATGGTGTTGCCGAACCTGGGGACGATCGGTACGAGCAGGATGAAAACTCGATCTCCGATCCAATCTATATCAGTGAAGAAACTTCTTCATGTAGTAGTGGCCATCAACGGATAAATGGTGAAGCATTGTGTGATCGAGCACAGGAGACTGAAGACCAAAACCGACAAAAGCAGGAACAACCCCTAGAAATGGAACATGAGGAAATAGCTGAGGATGAAGGTGTTGTTGCGCTAGGGGATGACCTAGAGGATGTTGAGGGTGTTGACGATGATGATGTGGATGAGGATGATCTTCATGATGTGCAATCAATCGATGCAATCGAACGTCGGGATTTTGAACAGGAACAAAAACTGACTGGCGGGATTATAATTAAAAATAGCGCTTTGATACCCGATAACCATAGACTGAATTTAGAGTTTATAAGTAGATTGTGTAGGATGCGCAACGGTGTATTGGCGAAGAAATCTCAGCCGGAGTGCAAGGTTCAGCTTACGACAACGCCAACTAGCAGTAGAAATGCGTACAAAAATGCTAATAGTAATCCATCTAGTTCTAATAGCACTAGTAATAGGGAGCAAAAAAGTAATAGTACAACAAAGTCAGCAGTAAAAGTAAACCTGTCAGCTAGTCTAGATAGCTACTGCGCAGTAACCGAAGTCGTAAATGAACCGGATATGGCCGACGGTCCTTCCTGTTCTTCCTCTATGGCTTCGTCCTCGTCTTCTTCGGTCTCCAGTAGCAGTAAGGCACAGGACTGTCAGCAGCAGCAACAGCAAATCGATGAAATTTTCAACAGCAACTCCAATGATAGCCTTTCGTCCGATCGTTCGATATTCATCCCTAACCTGCAAGCTCTGAAGGCATCTGTCAAGGACTGCCCAACAGCTCCCAACAGCAGTGGACTGAATGAACCTGGCACTTCATCCTCCTCTTCTTCCCCGTCGCCGACATCGGTCAGCTGTTCCGCCGGTCCTTCAAACTCTGAAACAACCAAACCACCTTCGGACTGCAGTTTATCGTCTTGTGCTACCTCGGTCATCAAACAAACTGGAGAGTGCAGCAAAAACATCAACCACCATCCACTTCCATCGACAAGCACTAGCAGTTCATCGCTATTTTCCTTCAGTTGTCCATTCGGCAGTGCCGATCGCGGAAATGATGAAGCTTGCAGCTCAAGCAACGTATCCCTTGGCAGATTTCCTTCCAACGGGTCCAATTTCGCCGATAACATTGCCGATGAAGTGGAGCCTTCCAGCTCTTCACATCGAACCCGCCAACCCCAACTTCATCACGACCATAATCATCTTGAAGATCCCCTACTAGAACCGTCACAACTATCGATGCCACCAGAGCTATCTACTGCAGTAGCAGTCGTCGACCACGAATGCGACGAAGATAATTGGGCCGATTGTGAAGAAGGGTCAGACGAAGAGGTATGCACCTGCAGGGACTACACCGATGATGAAGGGAACGGAGGCCACGGTGCCGGTGGTCACGCCAGCAGCGAAGATGAACTGCCATCCCGAGATGTCGATCTGTCCAGCTATACTCACATGGATGCCGCCGAAGACATTCTCGCCCACGATCCGAATACCACCGGTGGGGCGACAGATGCCGCCGGCAGCAACGCACAAACCCCAAGACTGCACCGGAAGCGCAAGCTAACCGAAAACCGGATTCTTTTTGGTAGCGGTGGCAGCCGGGGTTCGACGGGGCCGGCCGGGAATATCACCGGTGTTGGACTAGGTAATCACTGCGATAGCCCCAGTTCAGAATCGCTTAACTACAACAGCCGGAAACGATTAGCCTTAGATAGTACAAGTTCGCCCCGAACGCTACGCAGTCCGTCTAATGTAAGTATAGTTCCTCGGTAGTTGAATTTGTTTTAACGCTATGTTTACTGTTGCAGCTAACAACAACGCCAACATCATCCTCTTCGCTGGGAGAACGTAAGACTCCCAGAAGTGTAATCCCTACCAAAGATAATCCTCCTCCAGAACTGAACGATTGGCTACAGCAGTTTCAGGTATGTGGATCGAAAGTTCCAGCGATAACATGTTCCTAACTCGATTAACCCTTTCTTTTTTCTAGCGATGGACACCGGTCGAGCGTCTGGTGGCAGTGGACATGCTAATCGAGCACTGCGAACCGACCCAGGTCCGCCACATTATGAAAGTCATAGAACCGCAGTTCCAGCGTGATTTTATATCGCTTCTACCGAAAGAACTGGCCCTGCAGGTCCTGTCCTATCTGGACCCGAAGGATCTGCTTCGGGCAGCCCAAACGTGTCGCAGTTGGCGCTTCCTAGCGGACGATAATCTCTTATGGAAGGAAAAATGCAAGGAAGCAATCATCGTGATGGACGTCACCGGTGGCGATCGTCCCAAACGAGGCCGAGCTGGCAATATGCCACCGATTTCTTCGCCCTGGAAGGCGGCCTACATGCGACAGCACATCATCGAAATGAACTGGCGCTTGAGACCGATACGCACCGCTAAGGTGCTGAAGGGCCATGACGACCACGTTATCACGTGCCTTCAGTTCTGCGGTAACCGCATCGTGTCCGGTTCCGACGACAATACGCTCAAAGTGTGGTCCGCCATCACCGGAAAGGTAAGAGTTACCGTCATTCGATCATAGATCGGATTTAAACGTACAACTTTTCATTTCACAGTGCCTTCGAACACTAGTTGGTCACACAGGCGGTGTCTGGTCGTCTCAGATGTCCGGCAACATCATCATCTCTGGCAGTACGGACCGAACATTGAAGGTGTGGAACGCCGAAACCGGTCAGCTGTTACATACCCTGTACGGACATACATCGACGGTTCGTTGTATGCATTTACACGGAAATAAGTAAGAGGTTTTCAAGTTCGTAGTATAAGACAAAGGCTAAATCTGTATTTTCCAATATTTCGAACAGAGTCGTCAGCGGTTCCCGTGATGCAACGCTGCGCGTTTGGGACGTTAACGAAGGCACCTGCTTGCACGTGTTGGTCGGTCATTTAGCTGCCGTTCGTTGTGTTCAGTACGATGGAAGACTGGTGGTTTCCGGAGCGTACGATTATATGGTGAAAGTGTGGAACCCGGAACGACAGGAGTGTCTGCACACGTTGCAAGGGCACACCAATCGAGTCTATTCCCTGCAGGTAGGTTGATGGTGGAGGTGGTGAAGTTCCTAATAACATTGCATGAACGTTACACTGTTACAGTTTGATGGTATCCATGTGGTGTCCGGTTCGTTGGATACTTCGATACGTGTATGGGATGCCGAGACGGGTAGCTGCAAGCACGCCTTGATGGGCCATCAGAGTCTGACTTCCGGCATGGAGCTAAGATCGAACATTCTGGTATCTGGTAATGCTGATTCTACGGTTAAAGTGTGGGACATCATCACTGGTCAGTGCTTGCAAACATTATCCGGTGAGTGATTACAGTGAAATAGAATCAAGTTTCTTATGCTGATGGTTCAATATGAGTTGCAGGTCCCAACAAGCATCAGTCGGCCGTCACCTGTTTGCAGTTCAACTCTCGGTTCGTAATTACCAGCTCAGATGATGGAACCGTCAAACTATGGGACGTTAAGACTGGGGAGTTCATTCGCAATCTAGTCGCCCTGGAATCTGGCGGTTCCGGAGGCGTAGTGTGGCGAATCAGGTAGGATTTAGACATTTATTTGGGTTTGTTTTGGGGGGGGGTTTTGTTGTGAAAACTTTCTCGGAACTTACGTTTATTGCCTTCCACAGAGCCAACGATACAAAACTGATATGCGCGGTCGGTTCGCGCAATGGAACGGAGGAAACCAAACTGTTGGTACTCGACTTCGACGTAGAAGGTGCCTGTTTGAAATGCTCATAAGTTCTGACTAAGTATACTCTTAAACAAAACCTCTACCTTAGATTCCCTTTCTGTACTGTTCTGCCTTTCTCACGCGATACGAAACGAGCGGATTATTTGTTTGCTTAACCCAATTGATACGTTGATTCCAAAAACAAAAGTGAACGGATGAAAAGCTACCATCATGTCAGAAACACCATTGCGCCGGGATGCAAAGACATTGTATGCAACAAAGACCACTAATTATCTAAATCTTCTATTTTGAAATTTTATATCGTGTTTATGAAAAAGTTTAACATTTTAATTTGTATTTTTTTTTTAACACTACATTTTTCCAACTCTGCAACAAATGAAAGTCTAGAATTATCCCACAATCACCAACATAATCATTGATAAATGTGGGTATTTGAAACTTAGCAGAGATTCTCAAACCTCAAGCTAATTATAGTGTGATATACTGAGAAAAATGTTCTGTACTTCAACGATTGCCTAGAATGCATGGCGATGCGTTGTTTTAAACAGTGGTAATCAAATAAATACTGTAAAAGCACTTTGGTTCTAGCCCAAGATCTTCTGCTCGGTCAAAAAAGACGGTTGTCACTCGACCCCTTACGGGGTCAAGGTCGAGGTGCGGTTGGCAAGTATAACAAGCTATTCCATCTAAACAAACCTTGCAAACCGGCAAAACTTTGCTTAATTTTTTATTTTAATGGGACTTTTATGCATTTATGGACAGTAAAGGCCGCTGATGAAACCATTTGACATATTTCTATCAGAACATCAGGCCCTGCAGAAATTCGTACATATACTCCTAAAAAGAACTAAAATATTTTGCTGCTTGAGAATGTCGATAACCATACCTAGAATTTTATGAGACTATCGATACAGATTTTATTAAATACACCATTTTTCGTAATTTGAAGAAACATGTGATATTACTGTTCACTTGAACCTAATTTTTTTTTTCAAATGTGTCATCGGTTTAAGCAAATTAGAAACCAATTTAGATAAACAAATTGACTGGTGATTGGCAACTTGATGGTAGCTTTAATTATCACACCTGGGCAAAGATAACATTAAGGTATAGCCGTAGTGATAAAGGAAGAAAAAACATGGGAAATTGTCCCTGTCAGGGACAAAAGTAAAAATTTAAATAAGACCACAGTAAGACAGTGCTTCAAAATGATAAAACCACAAAAATAAGTTCAACCAATTGATGAATCGAA
This sequence comes from Aedes koreicus, assembly GCA_024533555.2. Lineage (NCBI taxonomy): Eukaryota > Metazoa > Arthropoda > Insecta > Diptera > Culicidae > Aedes > Aedes koreicus. The sequence continues at coordinate 37,590 of JAHHFK020004690.1, forward strand.
ACCGGAGAACCGAACCGAACATGTTCTGATCCTGCCGTACTGCTGTTTTCACCCCTTACTGCAAGCAATTGATTGTTTTGAATTTGTTAAACTTTGTTTCCTTGTTGAGTTTAACGAAATGCGTATGTGTGTGTTTGTATGTTTGTTTTCTAACGCACATATATTTTCTCGAAAGCGCCGCGCGCTATCTTTATAACACATACTTATTATCTATATATTTTCTTTTTTATTTAAAAACAAAATACGTTGATTTTCTCCAAACTTTATATTGTTCTCTTTGATTTCCATCTACCTTCTGTGTTGTGAAGCAAAGCTATTCAATTTGCTAGCAGTGGAAACCATAAAACAGGGCGACCGTTTCGGTTCATTTTCTCCGAATAATTGCAGTGTTTGATTCAATCAATGGACAGGACAACAAATGCTTTAATCAATTAATGATACAGATTATGCTTTAGTTTTTAGTTCGTTCCCAATCCTCAATTTTCCGAAGGTATCGAGTATATTGATTGAACTGGCGCAAACTTATCATTGACAGTGGATTAGCGAGTCAATATTAGCAGTAATCGGAACACGCGAATTAACCAGACAGGATTAAACCAATTCTAAGGCACAAACAAATACATAAAAACTTACACAACAACGGGCCGGAGAAATAGTGTGGAAGATAGAAAACTGCATTCATATTTCAAGAGGAAAAAACCGTGTACAATTTAGTTAGCTGTCTGTTTAGGAACATCATGTCAAATTTGTATAGGTTTCAATTTATCTTTTGTTTTTATTTTTAAGTTTTTCAGTTGAAAGAAATTTAATTCTCATTAGCGAAATTTATATCTCTAGCATCTATTAACTATTATCTAAAAAAAAACGACATTTTTGGTTCGGTACTTTTCTCCATAATACAAATAACCAAAATCTGGTGAATTAGTTTAGGTCAGTTGTTGAAAAAATGAGATAATCCTTTCGCGTTCTATTTCGGTTTTGAAAAAAAAAAAAACGATAATGTTTCCCGTTAGCATGACTCGAAATACAAATCAACTCTTCGGTTTTCCTGCTATTATACTAAACAAAGCTACACACAAATAAACAAATTAACCTCTAAATCTAAAGAAAACTATACGAAAAGGTAGTCCACAACTACTACACAACAGCAGTATGTCGAAGAATCCAATAATAATATAGAAAACAAAAAAAAACTGAAATCCTTTAGTAAAGCATTACAAACTATCGAAAACTTACGATTCGTTGTTGTTCCATTCATATGTTTCGTTGTAGAAAATTTGAGAAACCGCCCTGAATCACCGACATCCGAATCATCATCAGCATCATCATCATCATTATCGTCATCATCATCATCATCATCATCATCATCACTATCATCATCACTATCATCATCATCATCATCATCATCATCCCTATCGTCGTGGTCGGAGTCATCGTTGTCGTCTTTATCGAGTGAAGATTCGTTGTAGTATCAGTAACAAACGAAACGTCGCTGTTCATAAAATGTGATACCAAACCATCGCTTCGAGTAAGGTAAGTGTTTTTTTTTATGTTACGTTTCCAATGTTCTAATTCTGTTAGTAAACGTTCATACCTACAAACAACAAATGCAATGAAACATTCATGAAACAAGATGATGACGTTATCAATCCAATCGAGAGTTCAATCAGCTAAGTTATTTTTTCCCCGAAAACAATCTCTGTCCAGCAGAATTAGTCAGAACCTCTTGGCATATTTAACTCAGTTTTGACAATTTTGTGATTTACTCCCCTTGGCTTCTGACCCCCTCACATAGTAGTGAAAGGGATCATATTTCTCAGCAATTATTATAAATTAACAATATAGCTAACTTTTGCAATTCCTATTCGAATCGAAACGGACACAACTGTAATGGCCCAAAAACAATAATAACGGAACCTGAACGGCAACGGCAAAGCCCGACTGAGTAAACCCGCTTGTCGGAAAGAAAACAGGCTAGATCCAAGCCGATTCTAATGGGACAAATCGAAGTCATTTGCAACAACTGTCAAACTTGCCGTTTGACGTTCCGTTTCCGTTATCATTGTGTTTGGGCGGTAACACAATCTCTAGTTGAAAAGGTAAATTTGTATTAATAAAGGGTGTCAACAGTTAAATTGCATCACTTTCATTGAGCTGTAACATTTCGCCCTTTGGGTTGATTTCAACAAAATTTTGGGTTGAAATGACCTCAGCGTGTATTGTTTACACTGCGTGAGTTTCATTGTGAAAAGTGTCGTAGTTCCGAAAATGGAGTGAAGAAAATAGGAGGGGCAAAAGTTTCGAGCAGAAAGTGCGCAAGAAACGAGCACGCGCACCGTTCGATTCAAAGTTCAGAAAGCTCCAAACCGCAATCGGAAAAAGCAGAATAGAACAGCTCAAACACGTGCGCGTAAGCTGTACACACAAATGTTGACGAAACCACACTGCTGCATCATGGACGATGAAACACACGTAAAAGCGGACTTTAAACAAATTCCCGGCAACCAGTATGTGACTGCGAAAGACAAGTTCGATGTTCCAGAGTCTCTCAGGAAACAGCAAGTGTCAAAGTTCCCCAAGAAATTCATGATTTGGCAGGGGATTTGTTCGTGTGGTAAACGGAGCAAGCCTTTCGTGACAACTTCAACTGTAAATGGTCAAGTATACATGAATGAATGCCTGAAAAACGACTGCTTCCGTTTCTCAAAACACACAACGTTCCTACAATTTTTTGGCCGGACCTAGCCTCTTGTCACTACTCCAAGGATGTTCTGGAGTGGTACAAGACGAATGGTGTCAATTTCGTGCCGAAGGATCTTAATCCCCCAAACTCTCCAGAGTTGCGGCCAATTGAAAAATATTGGGCTATAATGAAGCACGAACTTCGTAAGCATCCTAAAGTTGTCACTACAGAACAGGAAATGTTGAAGTCATGGTTGAAAGCGGAAAAAAATGTCGGTTCAAGCGTTGTACAAAATCTTATGCGTGGTATTAAGAAGAAAGTTCGGGCTTTTGGATTTGGTAAAGAAATACAGTGAAATAAAAATACCTAAACCAAGATTATACATTGTATTTTATTCCCTGAATATTTCATGACAATCGGTTGAGAGACATGTTTTTGAGGACGAGTTTAAAGTAATGCAATTTAACTGTGGACACCCTTTAAAATGTGTTTGGAGGGATGAAAAAAAAAAGGGGGTTTGGGTTTTTTTTTTCGGGGGGTTCGGCGGGGGGTGCCCTGAAGGGGGGAACGTGACAAAAGGGTTAGAGTTTTTTGTTAGTCAGGTCGTTACTGGATGCACAGCTCGCATTTCTTACCAATGTCTTCGATTTCTTTGTCCAGGAAAGGCCACCAAAAGTACGACCTGGCCAAGCTCTTCATCTTCACAATTACTAGATGCACAGCATGGAGTTCATCCAACAAGAACTTCATTAACTGGACAGGAACCACAATGCGGTAGCCCCCTAGTAACACCCCTTCCTCCACAGTAAGCTCGTTCCGTTTCTGGAAAAAGCTTGAATAGTACCTGGCCAACCAGATTTCACGTATTCAGCAACACGGGTCAGTATCTTATCGCGGCGGCTCTCCACAATTATCTGTTTGCGCTCCACCAGCGATCGAGTTTCGGCCTAAACGAAATTCAGGAAACTTACAACTTCGTCGTTGCCAACAGGGTATCGGGACAAATAATCTGCTGTGACATTTTGAACTCCCTTAACATGTTGGATCTCGTAGTCAAATCCCGATAGGAATTTGACCCATCGTCGCAATCGTCCGGCTGCCGTCTCCGGAACACCTTGGGGCTGAACAGACTTGTTAAAGGTATGTGGTGTAAAAGGCGAGGGGGGAGAAAAATGCAGGACTGTTCGACGACTCGTATTATGTCTACCGGCAAGAAAGAACGATCGTCGATCAATAGCAACGAGAAAACTGTTGGTGGAGTTCTTCTTGCCGTGCGCTCAAAATTCAAATCTTGACTTCTGAAGCCTCCAGAAGACTCAACGGTTGAACATCTTTGGGTGGTGATATCCACTAAAACCGGGACTCTGTTTATCTGTGTGGTCTATATTCCCCCCGATCGTGTTAGCGACAGCAGCCTTCTCGAAAAGCACGCTCTTTCTTTGGATTGGATCGTGTCACAAATGGGACCCAGCGACAACATCATTATCGTGGGAGATTTTAACCTCAGCACGATTTCATGGCATATCGATACTAATGGCTTCCGCTATCCAGACAATTCCTGTTCGTCATTCAGATCGGCTTCGCTCTCCTTGCTTGACGCTTATTCTACCGCCAGACTTCGGCAAGTCAATGGCATTCCGAACGCGAATAACCGTTTCGCGGTTTTTTTTTTTCTTAGGTGAAAATTGGGTCAAAGATGTTCCGTTCTTCAAGCTCCGACACCGCTTGTCAAAAGCTGCAGAAATCATTCCCCTCTGCTACTGACACTGGAGTTTAATCCTAAGTACAGCTTCCATGACAACATCGAAAACGTTTATTATGACTTCACCCATGCCGACTTCGTGGAAATGAACAACTTTCTCGCCGGCGTTAATTGGAACGCGACCCTTGCAAACGGGGATGCGAATTTTGCTGCTTCGACTATGTGTGGTATTTTGCTGTACGCCGTTGATCAATTCGTGCCTAAGAAACTCAACCGTAAGCCTCCCAAATCGACCTCAAACATTTGAAACGAGTTAAAAGGGCTGCTCTGAGGAAACACAGCAAACATCGCACCGATTCTACGAGGACAAACTACGCACGCGCCAATGACGATTACAAACACCTCAATAACATCTTGTACAACTCACATCAGTCTCAATTGCAGAGTCATCTCAAAACGAAACCGAAGAGCTTTTGGCGGTTCGTGAATGAACAACGGAAGGAAACCGGTTTACCCTCCACTATGACTGACGGCACTTACGAAGCTGAGTCTGTCGCGAATATCGCCAACTTGTTCCGTACGCAGTTCAGTGGTGTCTTCTGCGACGAAATGCTGGATGCCGAGGGCCTGGAAGCGGCTACTAGCAATGTTCCTCGTTTGTCTGTATTTGGATCTACACTCACTATCCATAGTGATATGGTGATTTTAGCAGGGAAGCAGATGAAAAGCTCAACTGGATGCGGTCCTGATGGTATTCCTCAATTGTCCTGAAGCGTTGCCTTAACACACTGGCTGTGCCCCTGGCTATGGTCTTCCAATTTTGTCATTAACTTCCGGTGTGTTTCCTGAATGCTGGAAAGAGTCGTTTGTTTTCACCAAACAAAAAAAAAGGATGCAAACTATCCGTCACCAACTATCGTGGGATTGCTGCACTAAGTGCTGTATCCAAGCTATTCGAACTAATTGTTCTTCAAAGGCTGGTCCATGACTATTCACATACTATTTCTCCTGAACAACACGGTTTTATGCCCAAGCGCTCGACGGCGACCAACCTCACCGTATTTACATCGTTCGTCATCCGTGAAATGGAACGCGGTCATCAAGTAGACGCCATATACACAGATCTCTCTGCGGCCTTCGATAAAATGAACCATCAGATTGCAATTTCCAAATACGAGAAAATGGGGGTTCACGATCAATTGTTGAACTGGCTCCGCTCATACCTGACTGGTAGAACTATGTCTGTGAAGATTTCAGATTATGCCTCGTCCAGCTTTTCAGTAACATCCGGCGTTCCGCAAGGCAGCCACCTTGGTCCATTCCTTTTCCTGTTATATATGAACGACGTGAACTTGGTCCTCAGATGCCTGAAATTATCCTACGCGGACGACCTAAAGCTGTACTACGTCATAAAATGTCCAGAAGACGCCGATTTTCTTCAGCAGGAACTACAAGTGTTCGACGACTGGTGCCGGATCAACAGAATGTCCTTAAATGTATCCAAATGCTCGGCTATCTCCTTTGGCCGAAAACGTGCGATGTATCTCCACGAGTACATCCTTCGAGGAACACGCTTGAAACGTGAAACAACAGTCAAGGATCTGGGAGTAATGCTCGACTCCAAACTGTCATTCGAGAACCACATTGCCTATATTGTTTCTAAAGCCTCATCGCAGTTAGGATTCATCTTCCGCTTCGCAAAAAACTTCAAAGACGTTTATTGTCTGAAGGCACTATACTGCTCTTTGGTTCGTCCTTTTTTGGAGTACTGTGCTGTCGTTTGGTCCCCTTTCTACCAAAATGCAGTCCAGAGGATCGAAGCCGTTCAGCGAAGGTTTATACGCTTTGCTTTGCGACATCTTCGTTGGCAAGACCCTCGCAGATTGCCAAGTTATGAAAGTCGGTGTAAGCTCATCAGCCTGGAATTGTTGGAAGGGAGGCGTATGGTGGCCAAAGCGTGTTTCGTTGGTGACCTCCTTCAGGGAAACATCGACTGTTCCACTTTACTTGGTCTCTTGAACATCAACACTCGACGACGAAACCTACGTTTACAATCTTTCTTTATAAACCGGCACTCAAGGACCAACTACGGCAAACACGAACCTGTGCTAAGCATGTGTCGCGTTTTCAACAGCTGCTATAACGTGTTTAATTTTAATGTATCCCGTGATGTTAATAAGCGTTGTTTCCGAAGATGTATGTGTTAGTTGATTGTATGTAATTTAGTGTTATCTAGTTGTCATTGGGATAAACATTTTTATCTGTTGACGAATAAATAAATAAAATGGCGATTTTTACCATGGATAAAAAATTGGAACAACGCGTTTGTGTGAAATTTTGTGTTGCAAACGGATTTTCTGCAGCGGAAACGCTCAGAATGTTGCAAAAAGCCTTTGGTGAGGACTCTATGTCACAAAATCGTACATTTGTTTGGCACAAAGACTTTAAAGAAGGCCGTGAAAGCGTGACTGACATGCCGCGTTCTGGACGACCATCGACCTCAACTACCGATGAAAACATCGCTTCCGTGAAGAATTTAGTTATGGAAAACCGCTCAATTAGCATTCGGGAGATAGCTGCTCTCCTTGATATCTCATTTGGATCGACCGAACACATTTTGACGGAAATTCTGGGCATGAAACGCATTGAAGCACGACTTGTTCCAAAAGAGCTGAATTTTTTGCAAAACAGCATCGAGTTGAGGTCGCTAAACAGATGATTGCGAACGCAGATAGCGATCCCACATTCATGGAACGCATCATAACTGGTGATGAAACGTGGGTATATGAATTTGATATGCTCACAAGTCAACAATCGTCCGAATGGCGCGCCGAAGATGAGCCGAAACTAAAAAAATCACGACAAAGTCGCTCCAAAATTAAAGTTTTACTGACCGTTTTCTTTGATTTTCGCGGTGTCGTCCATTCTGAATTCCTTCCAGAAGGTCGAACGGTTAACAAAGAGTATTATTTACAAGTTATGAGACGTTTGCGTGAGGCAATTCGAAAGAAGAGGCCAGAATTGTGGCGCAATAATTCGTGGATTTTACACCTCGATAACGCTCCATCACACACCGCGCTCACTATTTGTGAATTTTTGGCCAAGAACTCCACCAATACCATCAAACAAGCACCATATTCACCAGACCTTGCCCCGTGCGACTTCTTTCTCTTCCCAAAACTGAAAATTCCGCTCAGAGGTAGGCGTTTTGAATCGATTGATGCGATAAAAAAGAATTCGCTGGAAGAACTGAAAGCCATACATTCATCGGCCTATAAAAAATGTATGGATGATTGGATAAAGCGCTGGCATATGTGTGTTGCCTCTAATGGCGAGTACTTTGAAGGCGATAATAAAGATATCAATTAAAAATTGAAATAAATGCGTTTTTTTTTTCAAATTACCGGAACTTTTTGATCACAAGGTATGTTAGTATGTTAGTTTAATGATCATCTGTTGTTTCTCTGTGTAATAGCAGCTAATCCAGCAATAACGGAGTAGCAACCTCGGGTAATCAAACATGCTCATGCTCATGCTCTATCAACTTTCTACTTAATCAAGTAGGTATTTCTATTTGGATGTGGGTTTTCGATTATATTCACAAACGCTTCTTCGTTCACAGCTTTATCAGCTCAAAAATAAAAGCCGTAACACTGTTGTTTACAGATGGCAATTTTAAGTTCCTTCTAGAGTTCAGAACCAAGTTGTTTCACATGCTAATCCACTATACATAAATGAAACATGGGACGATGCGAGTCAAAACTTCAGTTTAACCCTTTGACTATAAATATTCCACGCCCTCATCACACTTTCAGCACAGCATAATTTAAATCTCATATAACACAACGGAAAGCATAACCGAGGCAAACGAAAATAGAGCCAGAGGGGCACTATGCACTGAAATATAAATCAATATGCTAATGTACTCCACTGAACTTGCCTCGTTTCTCCATATGAACTTGTAGGTCCAGGGCTGTGATCATCATTCTTCTCTTCTATAAACGACAGCGAGGAAGCGATTTCCATTTGAAGTTTGTCCTTCGAGACCTCGTCCATGCGTGAAATGAAAATAGACACACCTTGAGAGATGTCACAATCATATATTATTCGATATCAGTCCGTATCTGTATCGATCTATATACTGTAATATAATTATAAGCGACTAGTTGTACATATCAAATTAATTATTCAGTGGAAACATCCACCAATAATTATCGTTTCAAAACGAACCACGTGAAAAGACGGTTTATCCAGAATTGTTATTTCTATTCGTCGATACACTCAACACGCTGTCACACAACCAATTAAGAAACTAAATTAAAAAAATACGTAGCGCAAAACTCGTAATTAAAAGCAAATGTACAACACCCTATTCCAGGCTTGCAGAAACACGAGAACCGCTTTCCGGCCGTACAATTATCGTTAATTTTCTCCTATGTCATCTACTTTTTTTCTCGTTTGCAGATTCATCATACCACCATCATCATCAGTTGAGCCGGTTTGGCGAAAATTGCAGAACTGCAGAAAACGCAACTACCGAAATAGAACCGGTAATCACTTGCTAACTGCTGTTGCTGCTCCTGGCACTGGCATCTCCCTTCTGGTCAGGAAATGTACTGAAAATACTTCGCATTTAGGCCACCCAAAGGCCTAGAACCGAGCGCGTCGACAGCCCACCAGTTCCATACACAGACACCGCAGAACGGCAAACCATCGATGGCCACCGGGTTCCAAAGTGGCCACAAAACTCGAAGTGACAGCGCCATGCAGATTGCATCGTCCACGGCCGCAACGACATCGTCCCCGGGTCATCACGAACTGACCGAACTGTCGGTGGTGGACATCAACGCGTCGCTTGCCGCTTCGGCACCGATGATTTCGTCGGCGATCTCCAGTGTCACGTCACCTGCCCCCATTGCATCTGGTGTGGCCGGCGCGGGGGTGGCACGGGAGGCGGTGGCGGATTTACGAATCTTTTCAATTTGTCAAACAGCGCAGATCTGACGGCGGTGGCGTACAATTCCTACACGCAGAATGTTCGCTGCAAATCACCGCCGACGCTGGTCGATAATCTCAAGAACGGAACCATCGGGTGAGTGATGTTTTTATAAAACTTTTTTTTAAGTAATGTTTTTTTTTCCTTCAATTATTGAAAGTACCATTATATCTAGATGAATATTTTCGTTGAAATTTTTTTTCATTTGTTTTAGTCAATCTTTCGGTGAGGGTTTAATTATGATGATATCCGTTCTATACTGATTGACAGTAAAAAAAAACTTTAGTGGACGATCAAAACATAATTGATAAAATTTCTCCCAAGTAACAATTTTAGTTTTATTCCAGCCGTATAGCCGCCTCCCGGCTTTGTTGATAAAACTACATTCAAAACTGTTTTGTCTACCAACACCTCCTCTATGCTTCTTTAAAGCCGAAATTTGTACAAAATGGCCCACTCTATAGACGGTTGTGAAAACAAGTTAATAAAACCTTTATAAGAACATAAAGATTTTGAAAATGTTCTTGTGAAAGATGTTATGACCACTTGAGAACCTTCATAAAACCTTTTGGCTGCCATTAAAACCAGAATGTGGCCAAATGGCCACATCTGTCAAACTTCTCTGTGAAATCGAGGTTGGTTTTTGTTGTTCTGCTTTGTTCGATTCTTTGCTCTTCTGATTCATTTAGCAGTAAAAAAAAAGGTCTAGTGTTGCGGGAAATTTTGTTTGATAGCAAAATATCCAAAACAAATTGTGTTTTCTACAGCGTATTATGCTCCAAATTATGTGCGCAATTATATTTATGGTGAATATTGGCACGATAAGAGCAGAAAATTAATGCGCCTCGGAAATTATGGGAATTTACAACAACATAAATCAAATTAAAACAAATATATTCGATAAATTAATCATGAATTTCCTGAAAAGTGCTTGGAATTGGATGAGATTATCTAAAAGAATGCCGAAATTAGTCTCCGATCTACTGTTTATTTGCATACCATTGAAAATTTGATGCATTTATTTTTCCACATTTCATTTATTTCTTATATTTCAATATGGCGATTGGAAAAAAATCACAGTTTTGCCATAAAGCCAATTTATCTTCGCAATGACTATTATAAAACTATTTGGTCTTATGGTGACTTCTTTCAATGCCAATTTGCCGTTTAATGCATTTACTGGAGGCAAAATGGTTTTAAAATGCTTTTTCAACTGACCATAATAAGATAAAATCAATGAGTCCTAAAACGGCATTTCAATACAGCATTTTTCGAGTTCATAAAGTCGAAATAAAACCTTTGATAGGAGTAAAAGGAATTTGAGAAACAAGGTTTTAAGATTGTTGTAAACAAGCTGTGTGGGTTCTCATAAACCTGACCTGACTATGAAACCTATTGGCACCTCTTGGTGCCATAATAAAACCAAATTGATTTCAAGTGGCTTTCATAAAACTTTAATAAAACTTAATAAAGCAGGATGGTGTTAGCAATGTTACTTGGGCTGACACCTTGCACCACGCAATTCAGTCTTCCGTTTTCTATAAAGCATTTTTGTTTTTGCTTGGTTGGGGTTGTTAATTAGGAGAATTGTGAGGGGTTGTGGGTGGGGGGATTTTAGGGGGATTGAAAGGGAGGGAGAGAGGTGAAAGTGTGTGTGTGTGTGGGTTTTTTTTGTGTTTTGTTTTTTTTTTTTTTTTATTTATTTTTTTTTTTTATATATTTTAAAATATTAGAAAAGTTCTATATTTTTGTGGTATTTTTTGGGGTTTCGTGGTTGTTTGGGTTTGGGTTGGTTTTTAGGGTTTTGTTGGTGGTTTTGGGTGTGGGGTTTTGTGGAGTTTTGGTGGGGGGTTGGGGGGGGGGGGTGGGGGGGGGGGGGGGGGGGAGTGGAGGGAAGAGGAGGAAAGAGAAAAAAGAACTAAAAAAATATTTGGTGAAATTGGTGGAAAATGTGGTTGGAGAATATATATAGTATAATTTTTTAGTTATTTTTATTTTTTGTTTTTTTATTTTTTTTGTCTAAGATGTCTGGAGGCATTCTAACATATAATTCTCCAAAAAAAATACTTCAATAATTTCTTCAAGTATTCCGATGGAGAAGTATTTTTCTCAATGTTCCTTAAGTGAATTTCTTACAGAGATTTCTACAAAAAATACTGTTCTTTTAATTTAGAAGCATTTTCATGCACTCACTCTGAGAAATTTTGGAAAGTTATAATAATGTTCTCTGGATCATATGGAGCATCGGTAATAATGGGTTCTGACCGATCCGTCCAGAAGCTGCTGAAACGTGACTGTCTCCATTTTTTAATTATCAAGTGTACTGGCTCCTTGTGCAATCTACGCATACAAAAAGCTACCATTGTACCTGGAACAGTAGATCCTTTCCGATACAATCCAAGGAATTACAGATGAATCAAAGAATCTTGGAATTGAAAGCTTTAAAAGTTCTGCATCCATTCACCACCAGATGGCTATCGTTGGAGTCAATTTGGAACGGTTTTCGGAGCTCGTGTTGTTTTTCTCGTTCAAAGCCAACTGCGACTACAATCAAACCACACAGCGCATTTTCTGTCAATCTAATGTCAGGATGCCCATTATCAATAAAGCGAACCGTATCTTCCAGTCAGAAGTTCCGGAATTCCCGAACATGTGCAATCAGCTGAAGTCTCACTAATGTTTCTTCTTCTCAAGTAACACCAGAAACATTTTCTTTGACAAGAATATAAAAAGTTTGTAGTAAAAAAGTCGTGAGGATGAAATACCAAACATGTCTGGTCTTGAAAAAGTTTTGAGAATGTTTTTCCACACCTATTCGGTTTAAAGGTGGTACCAGAACAGCGGACACATTTTTGGTCTATTTTTGTTCGATCAACTTAAATTTTACTTCTTGAAAACATCGGGGACTGTTTGGCATCTTACCACTACGAACTATCTTTACTCACCTTTGAGTAGTCATACTTTTGACTGATTTGAGTCAAACGTATTTCATTTTGGGTTGTTTGGAAATAGCGTGTATGCGAGATGTTTGTAAATATGTTGATAGGTTGCATTCAAGATGAATTTTAAACATGTTTTTAACATCCTCATGCAATAGTGAAATTATTCAGAATAGATTGTGAAGCCAATACAGTGACGGCTGAAAATATGTTTATTTATAATACTGGAATAAAAAAAACACTATCTAAATGTAAGATTGTGATGCCACTCACTGATTCAAATATAAGCCAAATTGGGTATAGTGGTTTATTCAAATGTAACATAAAGCAACAGTTTGGGAGATTGCTTAGTATTTTTTTATAAATTGTTACGCTTTATTTGTTGGTGAGTCTTTTGAGATGTAGCTACGCACAACATAATAGAAACATTGTATTTGTTTTTTCATTCATGCTGACATTACTCGGGTCAATTTCTCAGCAAAAAATGCAGAAAAGAAAACAAGAACATTTGAAAATCAAATGTGTTGCTAATGTTTTTATCCATACTGTAGACTTGTACTGTAAAACTGGCGCATGAAATAAGAGAAGGTAAAACGGAAAGTTGCACTGCTCACCTTGAGCCGCATATACCAGTTTTATACAACTTCCATGCGTAAAGCACTTTTAATTTCCTATATTAAAAAGTTATAAACAATCATCTTTAACGCGTAAAATACCATAAGCTACGATATCGTTTCGCCATTTAAAAATCATGTTTATATTTTTTTTACTTTGTTCATACCGTGCTTGCTTTGACAAAACATATCATTATGTTAGAAGCATGCTGTTGGAAGCATCCATAGAACATAATATTTGTCTTATGGGTGTTCTACAAAACATCTGGTATGACCTAAAAGATGTTCAAAAATGCCACATTTATTGCGCTTCTTCGGTTATATACGTATATGAAATTAAGTTATTGACGTTAGAAAAAAACATGAGCTTGGTCTAAAACGTGTATTAAAGACTGTATTCGATGAAATTTGGACACACGCAATTGTTCGTAACTTTTTAGCGTGTGGGTAAAAATTATTGAAATTTTAACTGAATATATTTCATTGTGTTGTGTCAATTGTGTAATGAGTTTCGTGAAAATCGGTCGAGTGATTTCAGTGATGGCTTCGAATGAAGAAATAGTGCGCCAACAAATTTTGGGCACTCACTTTGAGAACCCAAACGCTTCTTATCGATGGATCGGAAAACAGCTCGGAATCGCACATCCAACCGTATCTCATGTGATCAAAACGTTCAAGGACCGTAAGACAACCAGCGGAAAAATGGTAGTGGCAAAAAACGTGGCACATCAAATCCGGAGAAGGCCAGGATGGTATTGAATCAATTTAAGCGTTATCCCAACATTTCGATCAGGGATGTTGCGAAAAAGGCGAAAGTTTCAGTTTGTTTTGTTCTGGATTACATGTGTACAAGGTCCAGAAGGCGCCGAACCGGAGCGATAAACAGAACTCGGTGGCCAAAACTCGTGCAAGAAAACTGTACAGGGAGTGGCTCACAAAACCGTTCTGCATTGTGATTCACGATGAGACCTACATTAAAGATGACACCAAACAAATGCCAGGACAGGAACACTACTTCGCCACCTCTAAGTTGGCCGTTCCGGAGAGTGTACGGAAGAAGAAACTGTCGAAATTCGCCAAAAAATTCCTTGTCTGGCAAGCGATCTGTGGATGTGGAAAAATGAGTCAGCCCTTCATCGCCTCTGGGACCGTCAACGGACAAATCTACAAGGACGAATGCCTCCAAAAACGACGTCAGCCCTTCTTAAGATCTCACGTTGGCCCGACACCGTTTTGGCCGGATTTGGCATCTTGCCACTATGCCCGGCCCTTCTTAGACTGGTACAAAGATATCAATGTAGTTTTTGTACCAAAAGACGTCAACCCTCCAAACACTCCAGAACTTCGCCCAATTAAAAATATTTGGGCAATCATGAAGGAAAAGCTCGTTAAAACTCGAAAACTGATAGAAAACGAACTTGAACTAAAGAAAGTGTGGTTAAAAGTAAGTAAGAAAGTCGGTCCAATCATTGCCCAAAATTTGATGAAAGGGGTCAAGGCAAAGGGGCGGGCATTTGGGTTGGGAGAAGAGGTTCAATAAACCAATGATGTAAAAACTTAATCATTTAGTAGTACTTTATTTCCAGAAAGTTTGAAAAGAATCGGGCTCAAGGAAAATTTTTGGTGACCTATTTTGTGTGTCCAAATTTCATCGAATACAGTCTTTATTAACATGAATATGACAAGTGGTGTTACTTGGGTTGTAAATATGTGTGACACGTGACAGATTTCGGAGTTTTTTATTAAGAGAAACATCTTCGTAAGACATCAGAAATATTTATCGTGGTAGCAGTAGGGGAAATGCTTAATTCCGGAACTCTCGATGATACCAGAAAGGAGGTTTTCTCAATCTGCTGTGCTGCCTATACCGAGTTGGTTGCACAGCTCACTAAGCGCTTTGATCTGAACCAATCCAGTGACCAATGATTACTGCATCAAGCGTTGACCCCAAGATGCTGCACACTTTGAATGAGTTCTACTGGATCAGATCTTCTTTGAATGCGGTGATTATCAGACCATAGAAAATGAGTTTCGTGAGCTAAGGACGGCAATCATCGGCAAGGAAATTGAGGTGGAAGAATCGGATGACTTGAAAGCTTGTTGGAGAAAACTGCTCTGTTTCAAACGAGCCGATAGGAAGAATGCTTTTCAATTGCTAAGAAAGTTCATTGCGAACTTTCTACTAATTCCTTTATTACTAGTCCTTTAGAAATAATATACGTTTTGCTGTGGTGTGATATGGTGAAATCGATAGATACACTTAAACCCTATTGAAAAGACCGTTTTGTATCGGCCAATCACAATAAATGTGTTCTGATGAGTATATATCTGTTTTATTTTGCATTCAACTCAATAGCAGTAATAAAAAAGAAGTGCATAAGTAGGCATCTGAAAAGCTTCTATTCTACTTTTACAGCACAAAGTTTAAAGCTAAGATTGTTGCCAAGGTTGTCAGCAGAAAACAAGATTTTTTGGCAAAATTTAAAGATGGGAACGAAAAATAATGTGGCACCCCTGCCTGTACCCGTGCGCAATATGGCCGAAACTGAGGCCGAACCTAGCCAACGGTGGCCGGTACTTGCCACCGCCACCTGTCAATCTAACGCTGGCCCCGCACCACTCTTAACAACTCCATGACTGCTCAACGAATGAAGCATTTTGCGGAGCGTTATCAACAATAAAGGAGTAATAGTTTGGCTCGATAGAGATTACTCAAGGTTCATAAATTAGGTTAGAGTTAGTTCTTTTTTTTTGTTGGTTAGTAGAGTCACATCAAAAGATTTGTTTTGACAGTTCTCTGCTACACGTAGAAAACGTTCGAATGTAGTATTTACAACATGTTCGAATTTATTTTGATTCATACGATAAATACAGTTTACTAAGTGGACTATAATTTGGAGCACACAGTTAATAAAAAAAATAATATGTTCGATTCATGCACATAATTGGCTTCAAAATTACAGTCGAAAAAAAAATTACATGAATTGGAAAATACATGGCACTTTATTTTTACACGAATTGAAACATTTCATGTAATTTTAACCGCTATTGAACTTATGCAAGCTCATCTATCAAGTTCATCTATTTAAAAACAACGTGAAAATATCCCGGACACTTTAAAGCACGAGCGTTATAGTAAATTGATTTCACGAAGCACTTATAAACTTGTTCAAGACTCATTAAATTCAATCTCTATCATATTATAAACTTTCATTCGGAAGACATCATTTCCCAAGGGGCAAGCTGACGCTGATCTCCTTGTAATTTATATAATTATTTGTATCCAAGAAAAATAACATTTTAACAACGTGACCATAAATGTTTTCTCCCACTGATGTATAGTTCGAATCAAAATCTGTCATTAGAATCAATTTCAATCTAGCAACTATGCTAAGGTGGCAAAGACCGTTTTAAGCGTTGGGTAACGAATGACAGCAAGAGGAAGCAACACAAGAATCAGGCACCATGGCTTATTGGTTTCAGCGAACGAACATATAATTTTACACGTTCATGTAAACTCTGATTTTTATGATTTTAAAAAGGCGACCGTTCCGCTTAATTTTTAAAGAATAATGTAAACATACGTTGCAGTAAAAAATTTGATTGAATATAAATGCGTTTTTCAATGTTTTTCAACGTTTCGCTTATGTACGTGGAATTAAACTGAAATGCTTACTAATTTACGGTAAAACATTGATGAATTTTTCAAATTGAACCAATTTACATTACGTGTAATTTTAATAATTTTTTTCTATGTACATATTACATCCAGTGAAGTTTACTACTTCTTAATCATACGACCAAATATTTTATCAATTTAAACTTATTCTTGCTTGGCTAAATTTTGATCGTAACACCCTTTCACACGGCTCTCAAACTGTGACTCATTTTGGTTTAAATTGCCTAAGCAAAAACATCTATTCGTTTTTCAACTTGTTTGCATAGAGAGAATTTCAACCGACTCGTAAAATTTCCCTTCGTTCAATTTAGGCGATACCTGGCTTAAATTTACATGAAATATCCCATGGATGCATGCCAAATCTGCACAGATAAAAAGAAACATTGAATTTTCTGCGTTATCTAATGCACATAAAGGGAATGCTAGATTTGGCAGAAAATAATAGGCTATTTCATGTAAATTTTAGCCACATTATTCCTGAATCTAGCCTGTTGTGTGATAGAATGCAATCATTGTTCTATGGCGCATGAAAGATTGCAAATAATTTCGTTGTTTACGCCTCCCTAGGCTTGCAATTAAACGAGGGGAAATTTTACACTCTTGTTAAAATTAGTTATTTTTTTCTGTGTAGCATTCCACATAGGTATTACATAATGCAGAAAATTACATGTCCCTATAAAACTATGGTGTAAAGAAATGTTTCTTAGCATATTATTAACGAAACTAAAGTAACATAAGCAAACTAGCAAAATAATAATTCATGAATCGCACAAAACTTAGCCCAGATTGACAACCAACTCAACGGTACCATAAATTATCCCCATCCTATTTCCGCCACTCCACGTGACACACGATCTACGTAATAGTGCTAAATCATCTAGATTCATCTGCCACCCCTACCCCTATACCCTTTCGTTTCCTTCATGCATGCATTCCGCTCCTCACCACCTGTCTTTTGCGAAACAAGAAACCACAGAAAAGCGTCGAAACAATTTCCCAGTAGCACAATTCGCTGTCGCCTGCAAGTATGCATCAGCGAACGGACAGTGAGCCCCACCTCCCCTAGCGACCAAACCACTTGGTCGCTATTATTTCAACCGATGCATTTCCGATGGTGCCTCGCAGCATACTTTCAGGCGACATATTTTCACCCTGGCTTAACCGGCCCTACTGCAGTCGCCGAAACAACGCGCGAAGGAGACAGCAGCCGAAAGGTTAGAAGTCAAGTGAGTTGCATTGCATCATCAGCGGCACGAGTCCGAACGGTAGAACCGGATCGAACGATGGTTAAGAACCTCGCAACTTGCATCTAAAGGGGAAACATGGACTCTTGTGCGTTTTTTTTCTTTTAATTTTATTTGGTTGGGGGGGCGGGGGGGGAGCGGGGGGGGGGTGCTATGATATATTGTTTGTTTGGGGGGGGGGCGGGGGGGGGCCGCGGGCCGGGGCGCAGGGCTAAAAAAATTATTGAATTTGTTGTAAATAATGGTCAAAAAAGAGGACGAAAAATACAAAAAAAAGGTCTGTATCCGCAATAATCCGGACACCTCGAAACATAAATTTCGCATTATATTTCCGTCGTAGTTGTTTATTTCAGATTCATGGAATGTGTTTTAACAATTCGTGAAGACAAAACATAGTTATTCGATATTTGCATAAAATTTTCGAACTTTGCGCTTAACTCCGTCCATTAGAGTTTGTACAGACTCTTCAGAAATCGTAAAAGCCATCTTTGTCCAAATTTGCTGGAAGTGTTTGATGTCTTTGATTCCTTGCTTCTTTCCAGAAAGCTTCCGCTTCATCAGAGCCCAATATCTCTCGATTGGTCGTAGCTCTGGGAAATTTGGCGGGTTTGAGGTTTTTGGTACAATGTTCACTTGATTTGCTTGGTACCACTCCATCACAGCTTTAGCATAGTGGCATAATGCCAAATCGGGCCAGAACAAAGGTTTTTTTTTTGTTACTTTTGATGATGGGTAGCAATCGCTTCTGCAGAAACTCTTTCTGATAGATCTCCTTGTTGATTGTGCCTGTAGTGACGAAAGATTTACTCTTTTTGCCACACGTGCAAATTGCTTGCCACACAAAGTATTTCTTGGGAAATATCGATGCCTTCTTCATTCTGAAATGCTCAGTTGTAGCATTTTTGGCCATAGCAGAATAAAAAGCCAGCCCTGGAAGCTGCTTGAAATTCTCCAGGACATAAGTTTCATCGTCCATAACAACGCATGAAAACTTCGTCAAATATTCGCAGTACAAACGTCGAGCCCTTGATTTTGCTGCCAAGTTCTGTTTGTCGTTCCGATTTGGAACTGTTTTTAATTTATACGACTTAAGTCCCAGACGTTGTTTTGAATTTTGGACGAAACCAGGCGGAATCCCTATTTTATGAGCCATCGTTCAATGGAGAAATTTGGGATTTTCCTTAATGTCCTTTTCATCTTTCGGTCCATGGCAGGATCAGCGCGTCCAATGTTTTTGTCACTTCTCGGTTTCCTCTCCACCGTCAAACGTTCCGAAAATGATTTGAGCACATCGTGAACAGTGTTTACAAGGTCCCCGTGTTGACAGTTTTTACAAGGTCCCGTGTTGACAAGTCGGGGTTTTCCGTACGCCCGTACAAAATTCGCTCGCTCACTATTTTTCTTTCGTCGCCATCTTGAATACTAAACATGAAATGTAAACATCAATCATAGTCTTTTTCATCATAGACTCTCAGCTATACCACAGTGAAATGTTTCATTCCTACGTGCAATATTTCAAAAGTTACAATGATTTGAAGGTGTCCGGATTAATGTGGATACAGACCTTATAAATCGTATAAACATATGACATCTGACATATTTCAAAATTTTTTTTAAATTTTGTATGCAGAAATCTACATTTTCATTGTGATGTAAATATTGATGCAAGTAAAATTGTTTTTTTTTTCTCACAAAAAGCATGATGAAAAATATAAAACCGGCTATTTAAAAAAAAAAAGTGGTGGTTCGGTAATCATACAAATAAATATATATTTATTTTTTTATTATTATTATAAAATTACCTATTTTTTATTTTGTTTTTTTTTTGTTTGTGTTGTTTATTGTGAAAGGGAGGTAAGACGAAAATTTGTTTTAAAGTTTGTTTTTAATGGAAATAAAAAATATAAATTTTTTATATTTTTATTTTTTAAAAAAATGAAAATTTTTTTTTTTTTTTTTGGGGGGAAAAAAAAAATGGGTGAAATTGAGCAAAAAAAAATCTTCGATACGTCAACTAACGAAAAAGTTGATTTTTCCCAAATCCACTGTCCACAGTGTATTGCAAATATTTTGACTAGTGAAAGGAAACCAAGAAATAACAAAAATATTGGACATGCGGATCGTATTACAGACAGGAAGGTAAAGAAGATGATAGATATTGGTACCCGAACTACTCTATTCTAAAAAAAAAAAGGAATGTCACCAGGAATCGTCCAAAAGTCAATGCTTCGTTCCGGATTGAAGTCGTACAAAGTCAAAAACGCCACCAACCGCAATGACGCAACGGCAAATCGCTTGCTCGTAAACCTTATTTGACAAAACATTCATGTGTCATTATGGACGAGGAAACTTACGTCTTGCGGGATTTTGAACAACTTCTAGGACTGGCTTTCTATACCGCTATGGCCAAATTTACACAACTGCCGTTGCTTATAAGATCTGGGGTGAATGTTGGTGAGCTACAGCGGACGCTACAGTTTCCATGGGTGCCACATTAGCCGATTGGGGCTTGGACGAACCTGACGATCCTTGTGGTTGCCTTGAAGTGGCTGATTTATTGTTCCCAGTGGCTGCTGTAACCTTGAATTGATCTTCATTTTACAACCTGCAGCATACTAGAGAATGATGACGGCCCCAGAAATTTCTACAGGGGCGAAGCAGTTCCGACACAGGCCTTGTGATTTTAGGAGGTAATCCGCCATCCTTTGGTATTTGTTGCACTGATAGAGAACTGAACTGAAGAAAATCCTTACAGTGTGTCTCACAATAGATGTCACCTTTTTTCAGTATTGGTTTATTTCAGCTGGGTTATTTTAGCAGCGGAATTGATTATACCTGTTTTGATAGTATCCTTTTGACAGCTTATCGCTGAAAATAAACAAGCGATTCCGTTTGTTTATATTTATCAGCTACCATGGAAGCCATACGGGAGCAAGTTTGCAAAAGCTTAGACCGTGTCAGATATTCAATAGCGTCAAGCAGTTCGGAGTGAGTAAGCGTTTTGTTTTTGGTATCTTGAAACGGCTCAAGGAAACTGGAAATGTCCATATTCAACACAAAGAAGGTGCCAGGCAAACTGCCAGAACGTTGGTATTTGTTGCACTGAAGAAAATCTTTACAGTGTGTCACTCAATAGGTGTCACCTTTTTTCAGTATTGGTTTATTTTAGCTGGGTAATTTTAACAGCGGAATTGATTATACCCGTTTTGAGTGTATTCTTTTGACAGCTTATCGCTGAAGATAAAAAAGTGATTCCGTTTGTTTATATTTATCAGCTACCATGGAAGCCATACGGGAGCAAGTTTTAAAATTACATTTTCTAAAGCTTAGACCGTGTCAAATATTCAATAGCCTTAAGCAGTTCGGAGTGAGTAAGCGTTTTGTTTTTCGTACTTCGAAACGGTTCAAGGAAACTGAAAATGTCCATACTCAACACAAAGGAGGTGCCAGAACGAAGAAAAAGATCAAATGTGTGAGAGAACGAAAAAGACGTAATCCGGCCGTATCTGGCCGTAAATTGAGCAAACAATTTCAAATGTCCCCTACTTCAATGAACAGGCTCCTTAGACATGATCTGAAATGCAAGCAGTACAAGAAATAACGGGTTCACGGGTTGACGGAGCGTCAAAAGCAAGCCAGGGTCCAAAGAAGCAGAAATCTTTTGGTTCGGCACGGTAACTGCGTGATTTTATTTTCGGATGAAAAGCTCTTCCTCATTCAGGACAGTCATAATCAACAAAATGATCATGTGTATGGCAAAAGTCTTGCCAATGTTCCAAGAGATAAACTAGCTGTACAGCGCTCACAGAATGTATCGAAAATCATGGTTTGGGGCGCCGTTTCACGAAAAGGAAAACTTCCTCTTCTTTTCATAGAATCTAACGTAAAAATCAACACTGAATATTCCATCGCGCAGGTTTTGAAAAACCATCTGCTTCCTCATGCTTGAACGCTGTATGGGAACACACCATATGGTTTCCAACAGAACTCAGCTCCAGCTCACAAGGCAAAGAAGACACAAGCGTAGTGCGCGGAAAATCTGCCCGATTTCATCACTAGCGAAGAATGGCCTGCATCTTCACCGGATCTCAACCCACTTGACTACTTTGTTTGAGGTTATATGCTTCAACATATAGACCCTACGAAAGGGCTTACTTTAGATCGATTCAAGAAACATTTGGTTGATATTTGGGACCAACTTCCTCAGGAAATCGTGCGTGCCAGCTGCGAAGGGTTTACAAAGCGTTTGCGCAAAGTTATCAAGGAAAAGGGCGAGAGATTCGAATTGAATTAATATGGTTTATTTCTATAACATGTATCTTTCAAATGGAAAATGATTGCTATGTGTTGGTAGATTTGTGTTGCGTTAATCCCATTTTGTTTTAGTGACACCTATTGTGAGACACCCTGTATAGTCGATCGGTTGGATGACCTGATCGAGCGTATGGACTATTCACACAAATCCTTTAACCAAAGTGTTCAAGTCAGCTCCTGATTCCTTAGTGAGTGTTGAAAGCTTGAAGAGTGCTTTCACCTGTCTCTTCCTTAACTGTTTGCTGTTGTTGTTGCATTTTAGCAGCATATCCTGGTAGCTTGATTGGAAGTGCACTAATCGGTTTTTCTAAATGACTCTGCCCTTGAAGCAGTCGTATTTGTCCTCATCCAGGAGGATCCAGTGTATAAGAGACGTAAATAAAATACGGAAGCCAAACCAGTCATCGATATTCTTGTTAAACCTTTTTGAAGTTTCAGATTTCGTACATTTAATTCAGATAAACTCCATAGAAAAAAAAAATATAGAATAGATCTTGTTGGTCAATGATTCACCATTTAGATTATTAGTAAATCGAGTTCCATTTAGAACGTACAAAGCTCACAAAGAGTACGAAGAACAATATTTTTGCCCTCAATACAGAAGTCAACTGCGGTCGCATCCCGTTCCCGGTGCAGTTCTGCGGAAGGGTCAAGATGACGGGACGACAAAGTTTATTTGATTTGATTATTTGCCGCTTTGTCTTCCAACTGGTGCCCTCTCGGTTCTTCCGTAACTGCAGAACTCTCTACTCTGTGCCTGGGCTATATTAGAGCATGATTGTTTGCCTTGCACGGGTGTCACTTTGCACTCAAGTACCACACTGCTCCACAAAAGAAATGCTACTGTACTAATTTAGGTTGTATATTGATTGACCTGAGTTAGATTTTTTTTCGTTTGCTTTCCCAAAACAATGTGTGTGTGCTTTCAAACCTATAGATTACATCGTTTTGTATTTCTGGAAAATGGTTTAGAACAATCTTAATTTGGGTGGAAATCGGCAGACTACTTTGATCAGAACCGTTGCCACCAAATAGTTAACAACTGATAATCGAAATATTGAAAACCGAAATTTTACTTTTATGGTGAAGACATTTTTCATGACAGCTTTTCATGGTTCAAATTGAATTTTAATATAATTTAATTGATTGTAAACCGGCGGTGTTCACGATCCGATCAAATTTCAACCATTGTCCGTAGAGAGGCTTTCAATAGAAGGGTAACGTGACACAGTTTGTGAAACCATGACATGATATGTGTTTTAAAACAATAATCTAAAATCTAGATCAATTAAAGGGTGTCCACGATGAAATTGCCACACACAAAATTGATTCGCAAAATTCGAGTTTTCATCCGATTGCCATCCAATTTTCAGGGATTGAGAAATAACTATTAAACTTCATTTTACCATTTTACTCGTATTTTATTTACAGTCCATACGCAAATGCCCGCACCTTGGCCTTAACCCCGGCCATAAGATTCTGCACAACCTGTGAATCAACCGTTTTTTGCATGTAAACCCATACTTTCTTCAGTTCCTCGACTGTCTTCACTACCTTAGGTCGTTTAAGAAGGTGCTGCTTCATAATCGCCCAGTACTTCTCGATGGGGCGGAGCTCCGGAGTGTTGGGAGGGTTGAACATTTTCGGCACGAAATTGACCTTATTGTCCGCATACCACTTCAGCACGTCCTTGGAGTAGTGGCATGAGACCAAATCCGGCCAGAAGATTGTTGGGACGTTGTATGCCTTCAGGAGAGGAAGCAGCCGCTTCTGGAGGCACTCGTTTATGTACACCTGTCCGTTCATCGTGTCCTGGGTCACGAAAGGTGCACTCCGCTTCCCGCACGTGCAGATGGCTTGCCAAACCAGGAATTTCTTCGCAAATTTGGACATCTTCTGAGTGCGGACATGCTCCGGAACGCTGAAGTTATCCTTGGCCGTGAAAAACAGGTTGCCGGGGATCTGTTTGAAGTCGGCCTTCACATATGTTTCGTCGTCCATGATGCAGCATTCAACTTTCGTCAGCATGTTGAGGTACAACTTCCTGGCACGGGTTTTGGCGGACTTGTTCTGCTTCTCGTCGCGATAAGGGCCCTTTTGTACCTTGAACGTTCGAAGCCCAGCCTTAGTTTTGGCCTTCTGGACAAAACTTCGGCTTAGGTGCAGCTTCTTAGCCACATCCCGAACGGAGGCGTTCGGATTTCGGTTGAAGGCCCCAACTACGCGGTTGTGATTTTTGGTGTTGTACGGAATACTTTTTCCTTCACTTCTGGGCTTCCGATCGGTGGTCAACCGTCCCTCGAACCGCTTAATCACTCGCGACACCGTGGAATTCGCGATTCCCAACGTTTTAGCGATGGAACGATGCGAGAGATCCTTGTTCTCGTGATGAATGCGCAAGATTTTATCACGCACGAGCTGTTCTTTTGACTCCATTTCCGCGAGTTTTGATCCCAGGACTTTATCGGACTTGCAGGATGTAAATAATGTACTATGAACTAAATCCACCCAAATTTTCATTAAATTCTACCCAACGGTTAAAAAGTTAGAGCAATTTCATAGTGTGGCAATTTCATCGTGGAAACCCTTTAGATTGAAGGCATTCAATGTTTCTTGACGATATTAGAAGATTTATCAAAGTCCAGAAATTGAAAGTTAGTTACAAGCTGACATGTGAAAATTTTCTTCACTTGATGCGGTTACGTTGCGCATGTAACATAATGCTTGGAACAGACATACAACGTACAGCGTTGTTCTCCTTTAGTCTAGTACCTGTTTTTTAGTACTGGTTTAAGGTATTTGACAGCTCGTACAGAACTGTACGTTGTATGTCTCTCCCAGGCATAAGATGTGTATCCGCGATAATCTAGACACAGTAAAAATACTGTAACTTTTCAGCCATAAGTGAAATATTTCACTCAAACAGAGCTAGTTTTCTAACCGATCATACTGTAGACTATGATCGGTTTTGATAACTCATTAACAGTGTTCAAAATGACAACGAATGAAAAAAAAACAAACCCGAACGGATCTTGTAAATCCGTAATGAAAATCGTGATCTTTCGATAAGTCAACCAGCGAAAAAGATGCATGTACTAGAATGCACCGTCCACAGTATATTGCAAACATTTTCTGAACGTTTGGCAAGCGAAAGGAAACCAAGAAGTGACAAAAATATTGAACGTGCTAAACTTGGTTTAAAAAGAAAATGAAGAAGATGCTAGAGAGGATCCCAAACCTCTCTATTCGGACTGTGGCTCGGGAAATAGAAATGTCGCCATGATTCGTCCGAAAATTAAAGCTACGTTCCGGATTGAAGGCGTATAAAGTCAAAAAAGTACCCAACTACAATGACGAACAGAATTTGGCGGTAAAATCACGAGCTCGTAAACTGTACAGGGTGGCAAACGTTACCTGTCAGTGTTTTTTTGTCTCAGTGTATCTCTTGTACAGTTTTGTTTACCGGTATGTGCATGTTTTTCATTGTACGTGTAATTATCTGGCATTTGACGGATGAAGTTTGTTTTGGAAGATTGTTTGTTTCGGTTACGCTTTAAACTTGGACGCAAACTTAGAGCTGGTAGTAGATTGAAACTTGAAGAACAAAATCAAGCAAAGGAATGAACCTCATTCAATGGTTAGGACCAAAATGATGGTGAAACACGCAAGGAAGTGAATTCGCCGGAATACGACACAATTAGGGCACGAGATGGTCAAGGATCAGAATATTTCTCACACGTCGACTCAGAATATCATGACCCTTGATTGGAAACTCAAAGCGTATTAAAAGACCGCATTCACGGATTAACAGAAAAACAAAAGAAGGATCGAGTGATTCGAAGTAGAATGTTTCTGTTGCACAACCAATGACAGAGTATATGCAACGAAGCTTCCAGATGTTCCCAAAGATAAGTTGGCAGTGCAGCGATTCCAAAATGTGTCAAGCGTAATGGTATGGGGTGCAATTTAAAAAAAAACGTCAAGGTTCCATTACTTTTCATCAAATTAGGAGTAAAAATCAACAGTATTTACTACATTGAACATGTTTTGAAGAATCACTTGTTACTCCATGATTCGGAATTAATTGCAGACGAAAATTACTGTTTTTAACAGAATTCTGCCCCTTCACATCAATGGAAAACAACACAAGGGTGGTGTCCCAAAAAATCTCGTATCATCACAAGCATGGCCTGCTTCATCGCCAGATATCAATCCTTTAAATTTCTTTGCATGGGGATACAGGCTTAGTAAAATTGGAAGCGCAAAAGGTCACTACAATATGTACAATATGGGGACAATGAGGGTTATTCCAAGAGTCGGAGTGACGTTTGTCACTTGGTGAAGTGAGAAAAGTCATCTAAAGTAAAGTGACTTTTCACGAAGAGTCAAGTCACTGCAGGTGGCTTTTCTCACTTCACCAAGTGACAAACGTCACTTCGACTCTCGAAATAACCCTCAATAAAGGGTGTATTCGATAAAAATGGCACACACATATATACTCATCAAAGTTAAACTGATTATCGGATTTTCTTGAAATTTTCAGGGAATGAAGAACTACTAATGAGTTTTGATTAACAACATTTGTTTTATTCAATTTTGTCACCCATCCCGAATGCCCGCACCTTCCTTTTCACTCCACCCATCAAATTTGGTACAACCGATTTTCCCAGTGTTTTTGTTGTTTTTACCCAAATTTTCTTCAATTCTAGCTCTGTTTTTATAGTTTTGGGATGTTTGCGAAGTTCCGTTTTCATAATTGCCCAGAATTTTTCAATTGGACGAAGTTCCGGTGAATTTGGTGGGTTCATATCCTTTGGCACAAAATTGACTCCGTTGGCTCGGTACCACTCCAATACGTTTCGAGCGTAGTGGCAGGATGCTAGATCAGGCCAAAACAGAGTTGATCCTTTGTGCTTCTTAATGAATGGCAAGAGACGCTTCTTAAGGCACTCTTCCGTGTAAATCGCACCGTTTATTGTTCCGGAAGTGATGAAGGGAGCACTTATTTCACCACATCCGCAATCGCCTGTCAGATTAGAAACTTCTTTGCAAATTTCGATAGTTTCTTCTTTCGAACATCCTCCGGAACATCGAACTTCGACTTGGCAACGAAATATTCTTGCCCAGGAAGTTGACGGAAGTTGGCCTTGACGTATGTTTCGGTTTTCGCAGTGATGTTTTGTTTTTCATTCCGGTTTGGGGCTTTTTGCACTTTGTAAACATGTAACCCAGCACGCTTCATGGTTTTCTGCACAAAACTGACTGACACCTTAGACTTTTTAGCGACATCTCGAATTGACATGTTTGGACGGTTCTTGAATTGTTGTACGACTTTCCTGGCCACATACAAACGTGTCAAAAGCTTTACGATCTTTGCAAAAGCCATAGGCACTTCAAAAAACTCTTCAGAGATGGCAAAAATTCTGTAGACTTCCCTGAACGATGAACTTACTGGAAATTCAAAAGATTTCCCAGAAAATATTAACATTGAGAAGCTCTTCGGTTTTCTCAGAGGATTTACGAAATCTTCGAAAGTTTAGTGTTTCTATGAGCTTTCTGAGAGTTCGTAGAATATTTCAGAAAATGAATTTTCTGAGGTATCATCGAACTTAAATCATCAAAGAAGTTCTAAGTCTTTCCAAAAGTTTTGCAAAATTAGTAAATTCGTAAAATTTCCACCTTATAGTTCTACAAACTTCTTAAAAGTTATATAAAAAAGAAGTGCCAAGAGGATTTCTGATGTCCAAAAGGCTTCATAAAAAATCTTCCAACTTTTCACAAGTCCTGCCAATATTACAAAAAAAAAACAGAATCTACATCAACAAACTTCCCAGAACGTGTACGAACGTCTTAGATCTTCTGTTTGTTTTTTAAAAGATTTTGGAATAAGCAAACATTTCACTGACTTTCCAGAAATATTCCAGATTTTCCAGTAATTACTTCAAAGGATTTCCTTTGAGTTCTATTCACTTCTCAGAAAATCTAAGAAGTGTTCCGACATATGTCGGAGTTTCCAAAAGATCCACCCTAGGAATTTTCAGAACTTCTACGGTACTTTCGAGGAGCCCCAGAAGCTACAAATGATTGCCATAAATAAGTCCAGCATCTTAATTGTAGTTAAAATAAAGAAATAATCAGATCGTATTTGTAGCGTATGTGGTAGTTAGGGCATGACTTTTCCAGAAGTTAAAGGAACTTACCTGGAATTCTATTATTGAAAATTAATACTTCGGGAAAACATATGGACTTTCTAGTAGTTTCGCGAATTGTCAAAAGGTTTCAAATTCCGGAAAATATGGAGGCGATAGTTTTCAGAAGCAGTTAGAGTTAAATTCATATCTGTCGTATACAAAGTAGGCATTAGTTTTTCTAAAATATTGCAATATTGTAATTGAATATTGCAAATATTGCAATATTCATAACCAATCACGGCTTGAAAAACACAACATGAAAATGGCTTTAAGGCCCTGATAATGAATTACTCGAGACCTTTCCTGAAAAAGAATATTAAATGAGACTTTTACATTCTGACTTGATAGAAACTAGCCAACATAATTCTTTTTTCTCCTCTAAAGAAGACGGAGAAAATCAGCGTCTATAAGATCATTTCTAGAGTAATTCATGATAAGAGTCAAAAAGCCAACTGTAAACTATGAATTTCAGCGTTGATCTTTCACGAATCACTAGAATTCTACCTTATCCAACTACGCCATATGGTAGAACCAATAATCAATATTAAACTAGCAATTTGAAATTGGTTCGCTTTTGTAGAATCCCTTGGTCCGGAGAACACCTTGCAGCTTGCACCTTATGGCTGGCCCACAATTGATACGTTGCGGATGCGTTTGCGTGAATTTGACAGTTTTCCCATAGGTTTTCTGTCAAATTTACGTCATTGCATCCGCAACGTATCAATTGTTGGTCAGCCATTACAATACAATCTTGCGCTTTTCGGTACTAGAATCCAGCCATGTCCAAACACTAGACTGCACGCCGAGCTATTTTTTTACCACGCTAGCGCGTGTATTGTATTCACCACTTTGACTTCGTACTTCCAAACTTACACGCAACGCGGTGGGTACAACACCAATGTCAGTGCTCGTGTTTTGGCTGCAGACACCGTGTATGATGATTCGGCAAACACCACAGCCGAGTGTCGTGCTTGTTACACTCAATCAAGTAATGCGCCCGTCACCCAACAGCCAAGAAAACAAACCTATAAGTCAAATTATCAAATTTTTAGAATCATCCGACGAGCAATGCTCTATCCGTGGTAACCAGTGTCATACTGGATGTATGTTGAGAGCTTTCTTGTGATCGTAACCACTCGGCTCGGGTGTTCTAATCTAATCTAATCTAATCTCACACTAACGCAGCCAATTCTTGAAAGCATCCTGGAAAATGACGTCTTCTGGAATGCATCTTTTTTCTTGTCATCGGCCAGGCCAACTGCGTAGTGTGTGCCGCAGAGAGGATTCCAAGAAATAGAACGATTCCAGAAAGAGTGTCTGAGATCGCTCTACTACTTCGAATCAAGGGAAGGAAGAAAGCGTGGACCTCCCGTACCAAACGCCTCCATATAGAGTTAAATAATGTGATAATTTGTATTTATCGTTGGGAGCATAGATGCTAGAAAGATTAGTTTATGCTCCTTTTGCCTGTGGGTGGACTTTTGGCAATTGAACCAAAAGTCTGGCAATAATTTGCCAAGGTTATAGCGCCTTATCTCGCTCACTGAAATTTAAAATTTACAGAATAATACACTGTGCTTCCACTATATACAAGCTCATCGATTTAGCACCAACCGGGGGAGACTTGGTCCTATACCCAATGATTTCATTATCTCCAATCCGCTCAACCAATCGCAATGTTTTGTGATATAGTGGACGGATTATTATAATTTGAGATAACTCAATGCAGACGTCTTCCAAATTTGGCAGATCGACAGGCAATCGGTGGAGACCCACCTGGTACCTCATAGCAATATGCTTAGAGGCGGACCGGAAGATTTTATGAGCTACCTCCCCCTCGTAACCACTCGGCTCGGGTGTTTTTCCAAAAATCAAGACACGGTGTCTAAAGCAAAACACGAGCGTGTACACTCGTGCCGCGTCCTTTGCGTTGCGGGTTCATCTATAAGCACGAAACTGAAGTGGTAAATTATAGCCACATGGTGGTGTGTTTGCAGTCAAGTTCGGCTCTCGTGCAAAACGGTTTGATGTGTTCAACAAGGCTGCTAGAATCTTTATTTTTGTTTTGATTCGCTGTGTTATACTGACAGAATATTTTATGGTGTTTTCATGTGAGTTACGTTACTAGGGGCGAATCATTCAGCTTGGGACTGATGTGCTTATATTGCTTGAGTCATAACTATATCTAGAGTTGTTTTTGAAAAGGTCGTGTGTAAGATATTGCCGTTCTTGGGAAAATGAAACTCAATATTTTCGAAATTAAAACAAATCCCTATTTTCAACTGTATCGTATCGCTTTTGAAAACATATGCATAAACTCAGCTAAATAAACTTCCGATATTGATAAGATTGCGTTATGAAGATTTGCTACAAGAAATCATTATGAATTTCATCACTTTACCTTATGATATATAATGATGTTGAAAAAATAAAAATATGGAGCAACCTAGATTCGACCTTTGAACGTAGAGGTTATGGGTCCAGTGACTTGACCACTAGTATATATCAACACTTGTAAATAGGAAAGCTTAAAGGCGAACAACAACAACGTCGTTTAAAACAAAATCCATTCTTAAGTCAACCTTATGAAATTTAAAGCATCGTCCATAAGTTGAATCTTATGAAATTCTTAAGATTATTTGGATGAGTACATCTTCAAAAAGGAAAGTTTCTGAAGCAGTGCAGCTCAAATGTCAATACCTGTAAAGAAAACAAAGTTATGAAAGAAAAAAGGTTATAGGCTCAAATGTAAAGTTAGACGTGACATTCGACCAAAGAGATTCGACCATTTAACAGCTGTCATGTGACATACGTGCAAAATAATTGGACTAATTGATTGCATTAAACGGCATAGGACCTAATGTAAAAAAAACTAATTATATTCAATTTCAAAGAAGTTTTTTATGTTAATTAAAAAGTTTTTGTTAAGTAAGCTCTGGAAGCATATTGTAGGTATAAACCAAAAAAAGATACCATTACCAACACGTCATTCAGTAATATGTCTAGATCTGTGTTTCTCGGCCTTTTTGGAAGCAGTAAGTCTGGGTAAACAATGATGAAACTACGAATCGGAAGAGGAGAACATGGTGACTGGTCACCGAACCACAACAAAACTCGAAGCATATTTTCACTAATGGAAGAGCTTCAATGGAGAACGTTAAAGGTTCCTAGACCTTACTACCAACGATGTTCATATTTCGATGTAGAAAAACAGCAGCGCGTGCTATAGAAAACTACTGGATGTAGCCTACAACATACAGCAGTAAAGATCATCATGTTTAGGTTCAAAGGAACGAGAGTTCAGTTAAAATTTCCAATGGACATCTGTGAAGATAGGGAACTCGATGTGTGTGAATAGAGGAATGTTCTATTTGATGAATAATTATTATTCAGTGAATATGTTGTGAAAATTTAAAATAAAAATTACACAAACTGCAACTATTTAACTCAAATGTCTTCCGACTCACTAGCGCCGTACACATCAGCATCGGAGTGGTCCTCAGCTTCAACATTTTTCGGGTTTTCAAGAATGTTTTATAGAATTGTTTCTGGGTTACGGATGGCAATAGACTAGGAAGATCTCTCAATTTGGCTGTAGACAAAACTATTGGACGTGTCTCAATCGGCTTCAATTCAATTTTTGTGATGCTCTGCGATTTTTGTTTAGTCATCAGGTTTATTTCTTGATAATGCTCTTCTCCGACATCGTATTTAAAGGAAACCTTTTCTGGGTGGTCCGTACTGTATGCAAATTCCTTTACATTTTTGAAACGAAATTGCTCGCCGGTCAAAGTAGTCTTAGGTATGGAATAACGTACTTCTAGATCTTTAGTTATCAGAAAATGTCGTTGCTCCATGTCTATAACCTCGAATGGAACTGATCTTCGTTTTGCGATATAAACAGGGTTATTCTGCGTGGCGTATCAGGTGAGACGACAATTGTCACCTCGCAGTCACATGACTATTCTCACTCGATTCCCTTAGTCGAGTCGGGTGACGCGAGAGGTTCATTTCTCGGTGAGTGAGAAAATGAATCGGATGTGACTCTGTATTCATTCGAAGAACTGTCAGTTTCTTCAGAATTTTGTTTTGAAGAAAATAACGTTCGTCGTTTTGCTGCAAATCAATTTTGATTGAAATAAAAAGAGAAAATTTAATCATCTTGAGGTTATTAAGAATAAATAATCCACCATGGGTTCTCTTAATTTATTGATATTTATGGTTTTCAGAGTGAGAAGCAAAACGGAAAAGTGTAACGACTGTTCGAAGATGTTTTTAGAAAAGCTAAACTGCTGACTGGAACTAAACTACATACCGGCATAAAATGTGTCCGCGGTTCGGTGCACTAGGTCGCGAGGGGTTGAACCTCCTGGTTGGATGTCACGTCGTCAACGATGGTGGCGGACAAAATATACCGAAGCCGCATCGGACTGCCCGCGGACTGCCCCGTTCTTTCTTCGATTGGTTCCTGAGTATAAAAATAGTGTGAATTGCTACTTTCAGGTTTTCCTGATGCTCCAAGCCAAGTATTTATAATGATCAACGAGTTGATATCTGTGGATTGTTCTATATCTTCAATCTTCTTCAATCATGTTGTAAGTGCGAAAATTTGGTGATGAATTGGTTAATAAACGTTATATTCCTAATCGAAATTGTGCAATTTTGGTATGTGTTAGAAATGAGCCAACTTGTTCCCTGTCGGAAATTTCGCAGTATTAAGGAGCGTGTAGTTTAATAATAAATTGTCTGGCCCATTTATGTTACTTTTAGATTATGTCCGATGCTTTCGTAGCTGCACCGGTTGTTTTGACCAAGGATTATGTTGGATGCAAATAGTGTTTGTCGTTGCCGCAAAGATAGTCATTGCCCTCTAGTTTAATACGTAGTGATTGTAAAGGGCGATACGGTCAAAATTTGGTCAATATCAACTTGACGTATTTCTTTCAATTTTGCATTTAAAAAACCTGAACACCCCTCATTTTGAAGGTGTGTGTGTGTGTAGAATGTTGCTCCTTTTTTGATTTTGGAATTCACTCTTCAGTTGTCAAAATGCCGTCCAAGCAAGAAGAGCAGCGTATCAAAATTTTGCTCGCGCATCGCGAAAATCCGAGCTACTCGCACGCAAAGTTGACAAAATCGCTAAAAGTTGCGAAATCAACCGTTACAAATGTAATTAAAGTGTTTGGGGAACGTTTGTCGACAGCCAGGAAGTCTGGATCGGGGGGAAATCGAAAACCGGAAGCCGCTGAGACGACAAAGAGAGTTGCCGGTAGTTTCAAGCGAAACCCTAACCTATCTCTCCGAGATGCCGCAAATAAGCTGGGTGTATCGTCTACAACCGTGCATCGAGCCAAAAAACGAGCCGGACTATCGACTTACAAGAAGGTAGTGACTCCAAATCGCGATGATAAACAAAATACGACGGCCAAAGCGCGATCCCGGAGGCTGTACACGACGATGCTGACGAAGTTTGACTGCGTGGTAATGGACGACGAAACCTACGTCAAAGCCGACTACAAGCAGCTTCCGGGACAGGAGTTTTATACGGCAAAAGGAAGGGGAAAGGTAGCAGATATTTTCAAGCACACGAAACTGTCAAAGTTCGCAAAGAAATATCTGGTTTGGCAAGCCATCTGTACCTGTGGCTTGAAAAGCAGCATTTTCATAGCTTCCGGGACTGTCAACCAAGAAATTTACGTGAAAGAGTGTTTGAATAAACGTCTGCTGCCTTTCCTGAAGAAACACGGTTGTTCCGTACTGTTTTGGCCGGATTTGGCATCTTGCCATTACGGTAAAAAGGCCATGGAGTGGTACGCCGCCAACAACGTGCAGGTGGTTCCCAAGGACAAGAACCCTCCCAACACGCCAGAGCTCCGCCCAATTGAGAAATACTGGGCTATTGTCAAGCGGAACCTAAAGAAGACCAAAAAAACTGCTAAGGACGAGCAGCAGTTCAAGGCAAACTGGCTTTCTGCGGCGAAGAAGGTGGACAAGGTGGCTGTACAAAATCTGATGGCAGGGGTCAAGCGTAAGGCCCGGCAATTCGGATTTGGAAAAGCGGAAGCCTAACTGAATATTTTTCCTGAATTTTATACTAATTGAACTTGAAAAAGAAATTTAATTTGATTTTTTAAATAAACGATTTCACCGATTTACACGCGATTTACAATTTTGACCGTTTCACCCTTTAATTGGTCCGACTTTAAAATGCCGGTATATTGAATTGCTGAGATTTGGGATGTTGATGATGTAAAGTATGGTTTCTCCATCGGTACCTATGAGGACACTTACAAACCCGAGTGAATCGTCTATTAGGTCGATTGGAATGTCCTGATTGCTTAGAAACCGGTTAATGAATTCTATTTCTTCTGGTCTAAGTATTTTATTTTTGACTTTTCCTAACTTTGAAAGTGTCATGGAATCTTGAATTTTATTTATTTAGAATGATGTTAACCAAATCATTTACTTTTTCAACTACTTTGTGTATTACCATCTCTTCCTTCCGCGTTGTCGATGGCTGCATTGACGGTACTCCAGCTGTCCTCAAGAGGGGCTTTGATCAGCTTTCCCTCTTCCGACAACGCTGCTTCAAGGCTTTGTGCGTAATTAGTTGCGACTTCGGTTAGCTTCGATCCAGATTATACCGTGGCGGGCGTCGGTACCGAATGTTGTTTACAACGGAAAGTCTTTGGCGCACTTTGACCATTACCAGATAGTGGTCTGAATCCGCTAGTGGTGGTAGGTGTAGGTAGGTCCTGACGTCGATAATATCCGAGAAGTGTCTCCCATCAATCAAAACTCCAGGTGTACCGATGTAGGAGGCTAGGTAGGAGGCTATACTGGAAATAGGTACTACGTATCCCAACAAACAATCACTCATTAAATAAACATCATTATGGCGATTTAATTCAGCAGCGTGTTGAATAATCTCTGAACTTTTTTCAATCATGGCGTTTGTTCAGGCATTATTTACACAAATTTGGAGAAGTTATTGAGCTGTCGCCAATTGCATTTGGACACTGCCAATTGCATATGCTTAAGAAGCAAGTTTACATCGATAGAGTTTAGCTGATAATTGGATAACTGCTGTTTAGGTGCTGCACAGAACTTTAGGGTAATCCCGAGAGTCGAAGTGAGCTTTGTTGACCTAAGCAAGTTTTTTTTTTAGGAATAACATATTCTCTCCTTGTTGATTAATAGTCATGATGAAATTTTTCTTCAACATAACTAAGCATATTAAAAAAGCTGTGATGTCTTTTATAGAACTTATGTTCAACTTTTTCAAAACTTTTTTCACACTTAGATTTTTTTTTGGTTCCATTTGCTTCATTACTTCTCGAGTTATGCAGAAATTTGTTTTTCATTTGTATGGGAGCCCATCTTTTAGAGGAGGAGGAGTCTCAGACCGCCAAAAGAACCTTCCTTGGCTCCAAAAACCCCTGCATACACATTTTCACGTCGATCGGTTTAGTAGTTTCTGAGTCTATAAGGGTCAGACAGACATAGATATGTAGAAAAACAACATCAAAGATTCCTGCCAGATGTCTTTCTGCCTTTGACAAATATTTGGTGATTGTACAAATAGTGTACAACAAGCTTTAATTTGATTTATCTGCCTGCTTCGAGATTACACAACCAAATAAAATAAACTTACTTTACTAAAACATCCGCTATAATCACTAACTTTTGTTGACTAATAACTTTTTATAATTGTCTTGCAGTGGATGCAGGATACACACTCAGAAAATTTTACAGTATTCGGTAATTTTTTACCGAACTTTCAACAGCTGAATGTTAGGTAATCCGATTTACGGGATTTGTGTGAAATTTTACAGTATTCCGGTAAAAAAATTACCGGAACTTGTCAAATTTTACCGAAATCCGTTAAATCGGATTGCCGAACGTTCTGCTGATGAAAGTTCGGTAAAAAATGACCGAATACTGTTAAATTTTCTTACTGTGTAGTCAAATCCTTCATAAATGATTGCATATATGTGTAAGCTAGTTAAATCAGTCTTACCCAATAAAAATAATTGGATTCAATAGATTTTGATTTTACCTGTGAGTGTTATAGAAAGAAATGCTTATAACTAATTAATTAATCATAATTGGAATCAATGTGTTAAAAAACAACAAAAGTATCGTATATCAGCTTTATATTTGCTTCATAAAACATATTCCAACGATGTATTTTTTACTTTCGTTTGCAAGAGATCTAACTTTTTCTTTTTGTACTCCAGCAGGAGCACTTTATATTTTAGTTTCTCAGCATTTTGCTTTTCTTTTCGTAGAGCATTTTCTTGTTCGAAGCGAATTTCAGGCATTTGGTCACCTGAAGGTACTATTCCATGGTGGCCAACACTCGAACTGCTTCCTGTTTGTTATTTTTATTCTGAAATGTGAAAAGTTAATAAAAATTATTAATTAATTCCTTTTCTGATAAATTATGTGATAAATTTACTCACTGCTTCGTCTCCATTTTCAACAGTCGTCAATGGTTTAGGATACGCCTTGAAATGTCACTTGTGAGCGACAATTGTCACTCACATACGACTGCGAGAATAATGCGAGAGTTCATCGAAGTTCATTCGTGGTGACTTTTCTCACTTTATGCGCCTACGAGAATCGCGTGAGACGGGTGACTCGAGACGTCTCACCTGAAACGCCACGCAGAATACCCCTGAAAGACTTGGAAATATTATATTTTTAATCAGTTCTACTAACCTATCAATGAATCCAATACACTCATTGTTCGATTAGACTATTTCGGAGATGTTATCCGATTAGATAAGAGGGAAGCTATTACAAAAATCACATTTTAAGACGTTTTGAGCTACGTAAACGGTAAACACTAAAGGGGCATGGTTATTTTATGTTTTGACGTTTATCAAACATTCCTCCCTTTGTAGTAAAAGTGACTTTTTCAAATTAACTTCAAGATTGAGTTAAAACTACCTACCAGTGAGAACAAAATTATATCCAAAATGGTAGTCCTATCAGAGTGCTTAGTTTTGAGTACTATCACACTTGATTTTGGGTACTTTGGTTTCTCCGTGTAAGATTCAAGAAAAATTGAAGTTCAAAGTCATTGTTTACAATTGGCTTTTACGCCCTAATAGTGAATTATTTGAGATATGATTGATTTAAATCATAACGCTTTAGATGGCTAAGACGTGTTAATGTGTATTTTTCTGTTTATAAAATTAGCTGCTTCTCATTTACAAGTGGAAATTGTTGAAATGCCAGGCAACATAAATTAGTGTTGCGCAACATACGATAAACAGAACGATTTTCGGTACTAGAATCTTTGTGTTTATTTT
Organism: Aedes koreicus; assembly: GCA_024533555.2. Taxonomy (NCBI): domain Eukaryota; kingdom Metazoa; phylum Arthropoda; class Insecta; order Diptera; family Culicidae; genus Aedes; species Aedes koreicus. The sequence goes on from JAHHFK020004690.1 coordinate 75,272, forward strand.
TATTTGCTGTGTTATTTTGACAGACTATTTGTGTTTATTTTTATTTGCTGTGTTATTTTCACAGACTTCTTGAGCCAAAAATTATACCCATTTTTTTCTGAACTATCCAGCCCATGGTTGTATGATTGCCAAATGATTTTTTTTTTTGCCTTGCTGTAACGTCGTACTACGTTTGAGTTTAGCAAAAGAGATTACGGTAGAATGGTGGATGACCATAAAGAAAATATACAAAGTTTTTAACTAAAGGCGTATCAGAGCATCGGTCTCAAGGTAAATGAATCACGTCTCAAAACTTAACTCCAACGAATAACCCCTCAAATACTTTGCCAAAATGACACAGCAAATCAAAACAAAAACAAAGATTCTAGTATACTGAAAAAAAAAACATTCACTTAGCTACTACTGGTAAAACATGTAGATATTTTCCAATAATAAAATAAGCGTTTTTTACTTGAATATCACATAGAAAAAGAAATTCTGCTTGACTTATCATTTACATTTCACTGGACACATATGATTCACTTGATTTTGCAAAGCATTTTCTAGTGGATATTTTCCACTGATTATGTAATTATTTTTTGACTTCAAATGAGTCTGATTCCTCTCAATTTCGTCATAGGAGGATTGATCATCAATAATAATAACAACAACAACAAAAATACCGTGCTTACCAAATGCATTTCGTTTGTCTATGTGTGTATTATATGAGTATTTTCATAGGGAGAGAAACTGTACAAACCTCTTGAACAAAACTTTAAATTGAAAATCATACGGGAATACCAGAAAAATATTCGCAGAACTTCTATACCCACGCACAACTGCCGTCATAATGGTTTTCTAAACTGTTTTATCATTGAAGATCTATCTTACATTTTGTCTAAACGATGAACATTCGAATGCAGAATGCCAGCCTACTAATCTTATCCACCGACACTAAGATTTCTCAATGATCGCATCAACATGTAACCCTTGTTAAAAACGCCTAAACGCCGATCATCACCCTGTCATCATCATCACCATCATTGCCGGTTGAGCATCATTGGCCACACGGAAAGAATCCTTTATCCAGCGCTGAATACTTTCCTTAGAAATTTCAGCTAGATTCACTCAAAAGTGGGGTTACTCATTGAATGTGAATCTGTGAAACTGGGCAAGAAAATTCCAAAGAAAGTACTCAGCGCTGGGTAGGAGATTCTTTCCGTGTATAATTCAATCAACGATGATTACAGCTGCAAAACAGCTGGCCCGCGAGATGATTTCTCTCATCGCTAGCATCCCACGGTCGAGTCACCGCGGCAGCCTATCTAGTCAAATCGGAACGGCCGTCGCGATCGGTCGATTGTTCTCGGAAACGCCACGCGCACACGTGGTAAGACAAGAAGTCATGTCGAAAATTATCAAACGTCTTAGCGCGAGTCTGGAGGACGACGATCCTCCCTACGAGGAGCTGGGAAGCGCATCGCCACCACCAACGAAACGGGCTCCCCTGGTAGCGATGAGTTTCCCGCCGTCCGGTGCGAGCAGTTTGGATAATCTTGATCGGCACGGAATGTCGCACGCGAACTACCAACCAAGCTGTGATAATAGCTTTAATTTGAGTTACTTCAGCAGTAGTCAGTTCGGCGGAAGAGGAGCTGCTGTGGAAGATGGTGAGGAAGCGGCTGAGGTTTGGGTTAGAAGGTTAGTTGATCTTGCAGGGGATAGGTGAAAACAGTGATATTCTCAGAATCGAAATCGGATTTCTATCTTCCTCCGGTAGGTTATTGTACCTACATCAATAATTGATTGCGGTTTCATAGTATAAACATTCCATCCCATTTCTCCATCTGTCCGATTGCGTTCTCACCATTATTATATGGACAGAGGTTTCAAATTAAATTCGCGCAAAAGGTCAATTGGAAGCCCAGAGAGCAGCTGGCAGAGAAGAAACAAGGCGACTTGCGGTGTTGGAGGAAAAGAAATATTCATGCACCGCGCAAGCTGGTGCACAATGTGAATAGATAGTAATGGAAGTTCGTTTATGTGGACCTGTTCGGTTTTGAACTTACTCAACATCATAGCGACTCAAAACTGGTAGGTTGATGAAACCTTCTTTCTTTAAACAATAAACGATTGATTTTCCTCAGATCTTAACTGTATAGGGGAAATGTTGACTTCGGCAATGCTGACTATTCTCGGCAACCGATTTTCAAACCTCTAAATCTATATATTCTTCCATCAAAGCACATGCATTCGAAAATGCAGCTGCTTTCGTTGAACCTTTGTTTTTCACACACAGTTTGAATGGAACGATAGCCAAAGTTACACGCACTGAAGAAGTTCGGCGCTTTATAATTCAATTTTTCGATTATTCTGGATAATTCAGTCGATTGTAACACATAGACAGTTTGATTAATACATATAGGGGGATTTATGTATTCTAGTCAATTTAAGCCGAGTTCGCCTTATGTGAGTATTTTCGCAGCGTTTGTCAGTTTTTGTTTGTTTACATTGATTTGCTTGCACAGAAAAATTAAGAGTTTTAGAAGACGCGTAAAATTTCCCCTCGTTCACTTGTAAGCCAAAGCAAGCGTAAAGAACGAAATAGCTTGCAATCTTTCATACAACAGAGGCGCTATTCATAAACCTCGTAGACTTTTCTGGGGAGAGGGGGGAGGGTCCGACCAAAGTCTACGCTCCATACAAAATTTAAAAAATATGTATGGTTAAAAGTTACCGAGGGGGGGGGGGGGGTTGAGATTTTCAAAAATGAGTCTACGTGGCTTATGAACAGGACCAGACTAGACTTAGGCAATATCTGGCTAAAATTTACACGAAATATCCCCTAAGTTTATGCCAAATCTAGCGTTTCATTTATGCGCATTAGATAACGCAGAAAATTACATGTTTCTTTCAAACTGCGTTCACTTTAGGGAGCGTTATTCCGAGATTCGAAGGAGTTTGTCATTGAAGTGAGAAAAGTCACCTGCAGACGTGACTCTCCATTTGATTTACCAGAAGAGTCACGTCACTGAGGGATTTTTCACTTTAGGGTAATCATGCACTTCGCCATACTTTTTCAACGCTTTCTACAAAAGTTCTACTCTAACGTTTGCATTAAAAAAAAGAAGTTTTTTCGGATGGTGATAAAAAAAAAACGCTAAGATAGATAATAATTCTACGCCCTTGCGAGCGGCCTTCCTGCAGTTAACCGAAACATTCGCCACGGACGAAAACATGCGTGTAGGCATGGTTTTTGGTTCTTTCTTCGTTTTATTTATCAATTCCTCCTCAGTTTTGGCGACAAAATTGTTGGAGTAGATCTTACGCTTCAGGTTGGCCCAGAAATTCTCGATGGGACGCAGCTGGGGGATGTTGGGCGGGTTCGCCGACTTGGGTATCACATCGTTATTCAGCCGCTCCATCTCCTCCAACGACCGCTTCGAGTAGTGGGCCGACGCCAGATCCGGCCAGAACACCGCGTCTTCGCCCTTATGGTATTTCTTGTAAGAAAGAAGAACAGTTTTGACTTCCCCTTCTCACTGATTGTCAGCCATAGCAGCACCTTCTTTGGGAACTTGGTGTGTGAAATGAACTTCACCTCCGAGCTCAAAAATACCAGGGTGAGATAGATCTCGTCGTCCATCACCACCGCCACGTTGCGATTCGCCGGGAAAATCGAATTGACCATCTTATTCAGCCGCTGCCGTTGCGTCATTGCCTGCAGCTCCGAAACCAGTGGACGTGACTTCCGCTTCCTGACGTGTACACCGTGTCCAATATATTCTCATACAAAATAAAACTCTATTTATTTCAAATCGATAATCCAGATTTTATTGATAACTTTACCCATTATATTGCTGTATAATACTGATCAACTACAGCATATGTTTTGGAATAACACCGTCTTTAACCTTCTTGACCAGCTCCAGACGTTTTTCGAAACCGTCACAGGCGGCACGCACGACTTCCATCGGCATTTCGTCCCAAATTCGTTTGATTACGATTTTGAATTGGTTCATATTAGACGCCCTGTGGTCATTTACCTTCGCCAGCATGTATGACCATACGAAATAATCCAAGGGATTCAGATCTGGTGCATTGGGAGGCCAGTAATTCTTGTCCAAAAAGTCGGTCAAATTTTCTCGGCACCAGCCCTGAACGAGATTTGCAGTATGCGATGGCGCTCCGTCCTGCTGAAACACATAATGATCATCTCCAAATACCGCTTGTACATATGGCTTGACAACTTTCTCCAAAACTTCAGTTTTATAATAAAGGGCGAACACGAAATTATTGCGACACCGAAAATGTCATGCCAATTTTCTTATAATGTTTAGAATCAAACCAAAATTTTAGGGTAGTTTTATACATATATTTACTTCAAAAATCAAAAGAAAAATTAATCGATGGAGCCTTGAGTGTAAAATTGAACGCATTTTCGCTTGATGCCCTCCATCAAAGTCTTTACAGTGTCATCCGGTACCAGTTTCTCAGTTTTTTTTTTTTCCATTTTCTTAACATGTCCTTCTCGTCTTTGACTGTCTTCTTGCTCTTCCGAAGTTCCCGCTTCATCATTGCCCAGTACTGCTCCACCGGGCGCAGCTCCGGACAGTTTGGCGGATTCATGTCCTTTGGAACAAAATGGACAGAATTGGCCTCATACCACTCCAGGACACTTTTAGAATAGTGGCATGATGCCAAATCTGGCCAAAATAGCGGAGCTTCGTCGTGCTGCTGCAAGAACGGCAAAAGGCGCTTCTCGAGGCACTCAGATTTGTAGATCTCGCCATTTACTGTGCCCTTTGTCACGAAAAGCACACTCCTCAGTCCGTAAGAGCAGATGGCCTGCCAAATGAGACATTTGGAGGCGAACTTTGACATTTTCTTCTTCTTAAATTTGTCGCCCACATAGAACTTGCTCTTGCCGGTAAAAAACTCCAACACCGGAATTTGCTTAAAATCGGATTTTATATACGTTTCGTCGTCCATCACACAGCAGCCATATTTTGTCAGCATCTTCTCGTAGAGCTTCCATGCCCGAGTTTTAGCCGTCGATTGTTGCCGCTCATCGCGGTTTGGGAAGTTCTGTACCTTGTATGTATGCATTCTGGACGTAGCTCTGCGACATGCCGATCTTTTTAGCCAAATCACGGCTTGAGACGTTGGGATTTGCTTTAATCATCCGCTTCACCTTTCCCTCCGTCTTTTTGTTCTCCGGTCCCGGTTTTCTTCCAGCTCCTTTGCCGTGGTCCAACGTCAACCGCTCCTGGAACCGCTTCAACACCCTGGAGACGGTTGAATGGTGAATGTTCAACATTTTTCCCAACTGCCGGTGCGACAGGTCAGGAAATTCCAGGTGTTTGGAAAGAATGTGTTCTCTCGACTCGCGTTGGTTCACCTCCATTTTCGTTGAATCGAAAAACGAGTTTGACAGCATGTAAACAATACACATCAATGAGAAAGTATGCAAAATTTGGTTGATTTTTACCCAATGGTAAAAAAGTTATGCCCTGTTGAATGTGTCGCAATAATTTCGTGTTCGCCCTTTATACGGCGTTCACTTTAATGCCTTTTTCGATGAAAAGCAGTGGTAATTTGCCTCGCTTGCAAATTCCTCCACAAACCATCACTGGCGCAGCACTTTGGAACCGTGCACTGGCGAAAAAACCTAACTAAGCTCATTCAAAAACCTTATGAAATTTAGCCACAAGGAATCAGATTGAATTTTATACTTTAACCTTATGAAGCGTGTTGTGTGTTGTCTTAATCTAACCCAAGCTAAGTTCTCTGTTTTTTTTGGTGAAAAAGGAACTTTATTTTGAAAACAAAGGTTACAAACGAATTATTCAAAGTATTGCCCATGACTAGCTACGACTTTTTCCCATCTTTCTGGTAGAACGTGAATACCATTTCGATAGAACTGTTCGTCTTTTGATGCTATCCAAGAATCAAACCATTTTGGGATGTCATCATATGAGTGGAATTGCTGACCAGTGAGACCATGTGCCATCGAACGGAACAAGTAATAATCGGACGGTGCAATATCAGGAGAATATGGCGGGTGGGGTAGGACTTCCCATTTGAGCGTTTCCAACTAGGTTTTCACGGGTTTCGCAACGTGAGGTCGAGCGTTGTCATGCTGAAGAATCGCTTTTTCGTGCCTGTGCTCGTATTGTGGCCGTTTTTCGTGCAGTGCTCGACTCAATCGCATCAATTGAGTTCGATACCGTTCCCCGGTAATGGTTTCGTTTGGTTTCAACAGCTCATAATAAATAACACCAACTTGGTCCCACCAAATACACAGCATAACCTTCGCAGCGTGAATATTCGGCCTAGGCGACGATGTTGAAGCATGCCCGGGCAGTCCTCATGAATGTTTCCGTTTTGGGTTACTGTAATGAATCCATTTTTCGTCACCCGTCACAATGCGATGTAGAAAACTCTTCCTTTTTTGCCGCTGGAGCAGTTGTTCACAGACGAAAAAACGACGCTCAACATCTCTTGGCTTCAAATCGTAAGGAACCCAAGTTCCTTGCTTTTGAATCATTCCCAACGCATGCAATCGCTTAGAAACGGCTTGGCGGGAAACTCCTAATCCTGAACCAAGCTCTTCTTGCCTTTGACACGGATCCTCATCGAGCAATGCCTCCAATTCAGAGTCTTCGAAGTTGTTTGGCCTTCCTTCACGCGGACGATCATCAACACTGAAATCACCGTTTTTGAAGCGACCAAACCAATCACGAAACGTTGTTTCACTCAGAGCAGCATCACCGTAAACTTTTTGGAGCTCTCGATGTGCTTCAGCCGCCGTTTTCTTCGAATGAAAGAAGAAAATCAACACTTCCCGCAAATGACGATTATTTGGCACGAAATCAGAGATCTTCAAACAACCAAAATATATAACACTAAACCAAAATCACTGATTTGGCAAAGCGGGTTGTTTACCATATGTCTGAGCTTGGTTTATGACGCTTGAGATGTACAACATTCGACCAGCACTTACTACTGGCGCCATCTATTGCTAAACAGCGGGAACTTAGTTGCGCACCTAACAGAAGTTTGTTTTAGATTCGATAGTTGTATGAAAATTATTACACAGCCTTATGAAACATTGTTATGGATTATTAAGTATTACCAAATGCTTTGAGTAACGCATGCAATTTGTAACCTAATGTAATGTTTTTGTTTGTTTCGTTTTTGATGTACAACGGTTATGCCTTATTTAATTTTTTATTAAAAAGGATAATGCGGGTATGGTATTTTTTTTTTTTCAAAAAAAAGGGCTTTATGGAATAAGGTGGAAATAAATATAAAGGCCGGGGGGGGGGTGGGGTGAGGTGGTAGAAGGTGGTGGGGGGGAAAGAAGGGGGGGGTGGGGGGGGGGGGCCCAAGTAACATTGCTAACACCATCCTGCTATATTAAGTTTCATTAAAGTTTTATGAAAGCCAGTTGAAATCAATTTGGTTTTATTATGGCACCAAGAGGTGCCAAAAGGTTTCATATTTTAACCAGGTTTATGAGAACCCACACAACTTGTTTACAACAATCTTTAAACCTCGATTCTCAAATTCTATTTACTCCTATCAAAGGTTTTATTTCAACTTTATGAACTCGTTAAATGCGGCATTGAAATGCCGTTTTAGGACTCATTGATTTTATCTTATTATGGTCAGTTGAAAAAGCATTTTAAAACCATTTTGCCTCCAGTAAATGCATCAAACGGCAAATTGGTATTGAAGGAAGTCACCATAAGACCAAATAGTTTTATAATAGTCATTGCGAAGAAAAATTGGCTTTATGGCAAAACTGTGATTTTTTTCCAATCGCCATATTGAAATATAAGAAATAATTGAAATGTGGAAAAATAAATGCATCAAATTTTCAATGGTATGCAAATAAACTGTAGATCAGAGACTAATTTCGGCATTCTTTTAGATAATCTCATCCAATTCCAAGAACTTTTCAGGAAATCCATGATTAATTTATGGAATATATTTGCTTTAATTTGTTTATGTTGTTAGAAATTCGCATAATTTCCGAGGTGCATTAATTTTTGGCTCTTATCGTGCCAATATTCACCATAAAAATAAATGCGTTTATAAATTGGAGCATAATACGCTGTAGAAAAAAAAAACAATTTGTTTTGGATATTTTGCTTTCAAACAAAATTTCCCGCAACACTAGACCTTTTTTTAATTGCTAACTGAATCAAAAGAGCAGAGAATCGAACAAAGCAGAACAACAAAAACCAACCTCGATTTCACAGTGAAGTTTGACAGCTGTGACCATTTGGCCGTATTCTGGTTTTAATGGCAGCCAATAGGTTTTATGAAGGTTCTCAAGTGGTCATAACATCTTTCACTAGAACATTTTCAAAATCTTTATGTTCTTATAAAGGTTTTATAAACTTGTTTTCACAACCGTCTATAGAGTGGGCCATTTTGTACAAATTTCGGCTTTAAAGAAGCATAGAGGAGGTGTTGGTAGACAAAACAGTTTTGAATGTAGTTTTATCAACAAAGCCGGTAGGAGTGCTATACGGCTGGAATAAAACTAAAATTGTTACTTGGGTGGTAGTTCATTTCGGTTCTGTTGAGGATGGATTCACAGGTGGTGGCTACCCAAGTAACAATTTCAGTTCTATTCCAGCCGTATAGCACTCCTCCCGGCTTTGTTGATGACACTACATTCAAAACTGTTTTGTCCACCAACACCTCCTCTATGCATCTTTAAAGCCGAAATATGTACAAAGTGGCCCACTCTATAGACGGTTGTGTAAACAAATTAATAAAACCTTTCTAAGACCATAACGATTTTGAAAATGTTCTAGTGAAAGATGTTATGACCACTTGAGAACCATCATAAAACCTATTGGCCGCCATCAAAACCAGCATAGCTGTCAAACTTCACGGTGATATCGTGGTTGATTTTTGTTGTTTTGCTTTGTTGCTCTTCTGATTCATTCAACAGTAAATAATGGCTCAGAAAAAAAGTTCTACTGTTGCGGGAAATTATGATTGATAGCAAAATATATAAAACAAAATGAGTTTTTTTTATACCGTATCATGCTCCAAATCATATGCGCATTTAATTTTATGGTGAATATTGGCACGATAGGAGCTGAAAATTAATGCGCCTTGGAAATTATGCGAGTTTACAACAACAAAAACAAAATTGAAAGAAATTTATTCCGTAAATTAATCATGAAACTCCTGAAAATTGATGGAATTCAATAAGGTTATCTAAACGAATACCGAAGTTTGTCTCAGATCTACAGTTCAATTGTATTACATTTAAAATTTGGTTTATTTATTTTTCCACATTTCAATTATTTCATATTTTTCAATATGGCGATTGCAAGAAATCACAGTTTTGCCAAAAAGCCAATTTATCTTAGAAATGGCTACTATAAAACTATCTGGTCGCTTGGTAGCTTTCCTCAATGCCAGTTAGCCGTTTAATGCATTTACTGGAGGCAAAATGGTTTTAAAATGCTTTTTCAACTGACCATAATAGGATAATATGAATGAGTCCTAAGACGGCATTTCAAAACAGCATTTTATGAGTTAATAAAGTCAAAATAAAACCTTTGATAGGAGTAAAAGGAATTTTAGAAGTCAAGGTTTTAAGATCGTTGTAAAGAAGCTGTGTAGGTTCTTATAAACCTGACTAAAATTTGAAACCTATTGGCATCTCTTGCTGCCATAATAAAGCCGAATTGATTTCTAGTGGTTTTCATAAAACTTTAATAAAACTTAATAAAGCTGGATGGTTTTGGCAATGTTACTTGGGTATACCATATCACCAAATGATTTGAAATATTTAATTTAGTTAATAATTTGTTTGAATAGTACTACCTCGCATATATTTGTGTGGCAAAATTCTAAAGATGATTTCGCCTCGTTGCGCCACTTATATTGTTTTATAAGATTGTCTTATGTATTTGCAACCAACAAGTGACGATTACGAAAATCATAAGGTGCTTTATGCAACTGTTAAGATAAACGTATAAAGATCGTTTTGAATAGATAACGGTGTCATACGAGTCCTTTTGAAAGTTATAGCAATCTTATGAAGAGTGCATTTCAAAAGGTTTTTTCTGATCAGTGTGGAATATTCCTATCACTCTCTGGAACAGTTCTCGAAGCGAGAGCCCACAATCTGTCGTTCTGGACGTTGTGAGATTGCTGCAAGACGAATAACTTTTCGTCGGAAAAGATAAATTCTTCCCCACCGTGCCGCGACAAAAGCAGACTTGCTCTTTCGAGTCGTTTCTGCTTGGAAGGTTCCGAAACTCCGTGAATCTTACGTTTCTTGAAAGCTTGGAATCCGAGGTCATTTTGCAGTATATTGTGCATTGACGATCTCGAAACATTCAGATCTGCGGCCATTTTACGTACAGAGCGCTGTGATTTTCGTCTTATCCGTTCCCTGACCACTTGCAGTCCGCAGCGTACGAGTACGACCGGATCTCTTCCGCTCATCCAACGAGCAAGTGTCACGGTACCTTCAGATGGTTCGGTACACAGAATCCCGCTTTACTCCGAGGTTTTTCAAATTTCACCTTTTAAAAACTTTGTTATCACCACAGCACGAAACGCCTTCATCGCTGGTAAAAGATAAACATCGAATGAAAACAATCGGACATAACCTAAAAGCGTTTGTACAAACATAGCGCAAAACAACCCCCCACAGCATGACAGATTAACTTAGTTTCGTGTAACCACTTGCAAATCGTAGATGTCGTCCCGCAACGTAAACGTTGGGATCGTCCCTGGCAGATGCTCCGATTTTTCTATTCGGCGCAGCATGTTTTTGTTGCGTCGTGAGTGGTTGCAAAACAACAAGCAAGCGTACCATCTCAAAAGAGTCAATTTTTATATTCACGGTATAACTTCAGTTATAAGAAATTTAAATATTGAAATAAAAAATTCACGCAGCTTTCCTCCGAACGAAGGTACAATCGCGGCGTTTCCTCAACCATGGCTGTTCGTTTATTGTATCTAATGAATCTGAGAGTAATTGAAGGTTATTGATTGGCCAAAGAAACCATAGAGGTACTTCATGTAAAAGATTTACATTTATGCTGGGAGGAAGCATGTCAAAATTCATATTTGTATTTACTATCTTGTTACCTCACTCTCCCTCAAGAGAGGGAGTTAAAAATTGCCGAAAATTGCGTTACGTACTATTAGAACGAATGCTTGAAACCATGGATGAATCGTCAGGAGTGATCTGATCTGTATCAATCTGATAGAGTAATTGCTTGCTTCCGGAAGCAAGATTCGTTTGCGGAGTTTTTTCAAGTGTTAATTTCGAGTGAGAAGCGAACCATTGAAGCCGTTGAGGGTTTTTCGGCTAAATTTGGAAAAAGTGAATTTATTTTTGATTTTTTGTACATTATTAAAATTAAGTGCCAGAATACAAGTAGTGTAAATTTTGGATAATTTAGACGTTACGTTTTACAAAAAATTAAAATCTGCTCTACACAAAGAACTTTAATTTACTGGTTTGGCAAACAAACTAGTAATCGCTTTTGCCTCTTATACGTTATGTCGCTTTCGGAAATATTCAAACGGCTAAAAAACAATTATTCAAAAATAGTGGACTTCATTTTTGAACAATCCCCTGCAATTCTTGCGCAATTGGGGATTGACCCCCCCCCTAGGAAAACCAAATCACCCCCCCCCTCCCCCTGGAATCAGATTTTTTTTTGGCCCGGATGGCACCCCTACCCCCCCCCCCCCGCGGGGGGGGTTCACACTTAAATTCGATTTTGCTGTTCGGTAAAAAAATTGACGAAACATTTCGGTAAACATAGCATCTTACCAATTTTTCGGTAAACATAAAAAATGTTACCGTAATTTTGTAACACTTTACCGAACGATCTGTAATGTTAAATTTTATTTACCGTATACGGTAGAAAAAAATACAATCAATACGATAAAAACAAACAATCACTGAATACGGTAAGAACTTTACCGAACAAAACGTAAAACGAACTCTGAATCACCGAGCCCGGTAAAGTATTATTAACTGTCAAACTGTCAGCCATTTTCTATGAAGTCTCGTGGTTCCAGTGATCGGTTGTCCAGAAGGTGGTTTGGATATTGATTAATTTTAATTATTCCATGTATGTATGTAGAAAATAAACCAGCGTTAATTAGAGCTTTCATCCGGCTAGCTATAAATATTTCAAATGTGCTGATTACACGCTAAACAATCAATAGGTTCGATGTAATAATGGATTTTTATTCTAAATGATACACATGCAAAATATATTTGCTGCATTGTATCCATCTACAGGTAGAAGACAACTTCACTGACCAGCATCCGATGCAGCCGACACTCATCGTTCGTAGTATTTCGTTGACTGCGCCATAGGCTGGAAAGACCTCACAGTCCTGGTCGGAATAACAACAAATATAGTTTTGCTTAATATATTTATAAACCAATAACATCCGAATATTTTGGTGTTTAATGATAAACACAAAAAAAATACCGAAACGGTTCGGTACCAGACTACACAAATTACCGAACTGTACGGTATTTTTTGACAGATCATCAAATCTTCCATTACCGAATTGTACGGTAGTTTTTGACAGTTCATTAAAAAATTTGAGTACCGAACGTTCGGTAATTGATTTAACTACCGAACAGATTACCGAACGTTCAGCTGTTGAAAGTTCGGTAAAAAATTACCGAATACTGTAAAATTTTCTAAGTGTGTAAAAAATTGGTGGTAGAGAAATATTTATGTTGAGTTGGGTGGTGGGGGGGAAACACATAGGGATGGGAGGGAAGAGTGGGTTTGTGCGAGGGGAGTCGCTGGTCGGGGAGTGGGGGTATGGGAGGTTATAGAGGCTTTTTTATAAAGGGGGAAAGAAGGATAAGGGGGGGGGGATTCAGGTCGACCAAATCAATTTGTTAATTAAAGAGTTAGTTTGAATTTTTCTCTGGTGCTGTTTGAAATTTCCATTACCCGGCTGAATATAGCATTGCTTTAAACGCCACGTCCCGGAGTAAATGGCAAAGCGCGTTGAACAACCAACGAACCAACAGATCCATAAGTATCTTCTACGCATTAAAGATAGTGGCCCTCTCAACCATCGTAGAAAATACAACCGGGCCGTATCATCATAAAGAGCCACCAAATGCTTTCTAAGGAGTGTACAATAGAATTTTCTTACATATTTACTTTCTAAAGCTGGTCGAACGTTCCATTAGCACTTTTTCGACCTAGACGTCTATCGGCAATATTAGACTTTGAATTCCCAAACAGACCACAACTACCTACAACGCAATAAGGATAATGATCTCCAGGTGGTCGATCATATCAACAGCATGGCTCTTATGGTGCATTCTCGCTCCACCATCTCGGAAGGCAAACAGTTCCAGTAGCAAAGTTCGGAAAAGGAAACGTATACCTTCGGGGCTGGTTTTACCGAATGTTGTTTCCAAGGGTATTGATTTTGGGGGTAGGGGTTTTAAATTTTTTTGCGGTCCGCCTTTGCGCACAACCCCATTGGGCTGTACCTTGTAGTTTTATTCGATGCTCTGACTGTTGTCTAATAGTGCCAAGATGTTGTAGATGCCGGAACGGGCGTATCCGGCGTCCACAAAGTGCCGCACGATGTCCGTTTTCGACGCGGTGGAGTGCCGTTCTTTGAACGCGCACACTTCTGAACGGAGTTGCTTCACTGTTTTTGCCATCACGGTTAGAGTTCGACTGATAGAGCTGTCAAATTTTGTCTGCTGACTCATGGGTTACTATGATTGATCCTGCATGGGTAGTTTCGTCAGTGCGGGTGAAGGTAAACCCATGAAAAATCGGCAATTTTTGGTCCATTTTTTTTATATTCTATCGTTACCAAGTTTCATAAAATAATTTTAAATTGAATTTTTCTTCTCATGGCTATGATAGGTAGTAGTCGTAGTGGTTTGGTTTGAATATTTTATGTGACCCGTCCGGGGGTGAGATTCGAACTTGTGGCTTTGGCCTTAGAGGTATGGACCCCACATAATATTGATGAAAATCTTCAAAGTGGAAGTTAAGCGGTGACTTAAGAAAATTCAAATTATAAAAACCAAAACATTCCGATTGCAGTTTGTTATTTCCATTCGCGCCATTTCATTCCATATCAGTGCAACGGTTCAGTGTCCAACTCGACCGTGAAGGACCACCGGCAAAGCGACTGTCGAAAAATGACACATATAATGACTTCTTGCCGTACGTACCCATCGTAGCCGTACATATCTAATATGAAGTCATACTTTACTGTCGGTGCAAAAATGCGATTACATATATACGATAATGGCATACATGTTGTACAACTCATGAACTGTACCGGCAAAAGCACTTCTCATTCTAAGCGACGGCGATGACGTGCGCCCCGAAGAGCGTCCGCAGGGAATTTCGATGCGACAGCAGTGATCTAAGCGCTTCCACCGCTTGTTATGAGTTCAGCTGTACTCGGCTGAGGGGAGATAAGTACGTAAACATTCATATTTTTTTTTAAAGAGATTCGGAGTTGTTCTTATTAAAGAAATAATCAAATTCAAAGGTACATAAACTCAAGGTAATCGTCCCGAAATTAAGACAACAATATTTCGAAAACATTTCACGTGTTGAACAGCAAGCACAGCTGATAAGGGATAATCGTGCGATGGGTCCAGAATGCCTGCGACAAAAAACTATCCGAGCGCTCTTGTTGAGGGCCAATGTCCACTCGCCTCGCGCCGCCAGTTATAACTTGATGTGATGATGATGATGAACGATCGCTCGTTGCGGTCAGGGCGACTCACCCGAAAATATTACGCGATTAATCACAAAACGCGTTCGCACGTACAATCCCACTTGCCTTTGTAGGATTTCGGTTCCGCGACGCGTGTTCTTGTGGGAAGATTGAGGCGTCGTTTCAGTCGTGTGCCGGCGGGCTTCAGAATCGGCCGGTCGTCCCGCAGTGCTGAAGCTTTAGTACGGGTGGTGTTGTGCGTTCGCTGCATGGTTGGAATATTTAATTGAACTTACCTGAAGAGCGAAAATGTTGTGGACCGAGGCAAATTTCGAACTGAGCGGATTGGGTGAGAAGCAGACTCGGAGCAACAGCTTCAGCTCGGTGCTGCAGTTGAATGATCTGCTGAAGAATTCTCATGTGTGAGTACAGTGAATGTGGTGGGGGGTGGTGCAAAAATCTGTTTTGAGCATAGGAAGCTCGATTTTTGTTTCTGCGGTGACCTTTCGAATGGAAACAAACCAAAGATAGTGCTGTGCGCGAGACTTGAATTAACGATAATGCCCAAATTATCATCGTGTTTTCTACTGATGGATATGCAAATATGATTGTTAATGTGCTCGAAGGGAATAAACAAAAACACATAGACAAACAAAAAGCGAAATTTCAATTAGACTATGAAGAGAGAAAAAACCAATATTAACTCGATTCATACTTTTCTTGATATTCCATTAGGACTTTAGTGAAAAATTACTCTCTCTTTAACACAAAAGGCTCTCGTTTTCATCTTTTAAAAACAAGTTACGGTAATTGCACCCATGTAAATCGCATTGTTCCCATATTCATCCCACGATGAAGCAAGAGATTGGAGAGTGAAATGTTAATATAATGTTTGCTTACCTTTTATAAAGGGTGTACCGTTTAAAATCCGCACACACTCAAATTGCTCTAACTTTTGATCCGTTGGATAAAATTAATTGAAATTTTGCGTCGACATAGTTTAATGTGTATTGTTTACACTCTGTGATTTGATTTCATCAGGTGAGCAAAAGTTTTGATGGCGAACACCCGTTAGTACTTTGAGAATAAGGATCTGTCGCATCGTTCCATCGAGAAAAAAAAAGTTGGGTATCGCGAATTCCACGGTGTCTGGTATCATAAAACGGTTCGAGGAACGTCTGACTGTTGATCTGAAGTGAAGATCCAGAAAATTCACGATATGGGCCAAACCGATCAATGTTACCCCGCTGATCAATAATATCCCGTTTTACGGTACTGTAGTTTCGTATTATTGAGAATATATGTTAATCATATCTTACAGTTTGATTCAGTATTTTGAAATATTGTTTCTGTATCCAAGAGATATTAATGGAGCACATGCTACGATATAATCCAGGTGAAACGAGACCAGTAATTTGATAAGCGTGTGAGAAAGTAAGACAGCATGCTAATCAGTGCGAGAAGTTGCAGTGGTCTTATCCCATTCAAAGATTTTATCCCTTTCTATGAGCATGAGCAAGATAATGAGCATGATTGACCGCCCAAGGTTGCTAATCCATTGCTGCCAGATCAGCTGTTATAACACAGAGAACCAACAGATGATGGTTGAGACTAGCATACATCCTCAATGTGTAAAAACTGGTCATCCCAAACTAAGGCAATACCGGCGCCTGCTTCACCCGAATGCATGTCAAATAAGAAAAGGGTAGGAATGTGTCGACGTGATACTCGTTTTATTGGAAGCCGAGACCGCCTCTGCACTTTCACTGGGAAGTTGGATAACAGGATCGGGTGGCAGCAGGATTCTTTTTGGTAAACGATAAGCTGAATTCACGCGGCGTTTAGTGAAATATTAGTACCGATTTCTGATTTGAACCTATTTAAACCAACAGTGAGGATGCTATTGGGGCCACTCACAAAGTGTGGTGGTGGTTTTTCATTGGAAAAACAAAAAGATTCTCTATAATGCTGGAAATCCGATTTGACCGATTTAAACCATTATTTATTTATTTATTTGAAGCAATCATGTGTAGATTTTAGTTAAGTTATTTACATGTGATCTAATTATATAAATTACAGTATTAAGCTTACATTCTAGTACATTTATGAGCAGCTTTTTATCAAATATCATTAAAGTATTGCTTCAATTTATATTTGGTCGTTGTGAAGTCAACGTTTTCGCAATGCATATTGTATGTTGCCATCATCCGATTTAAAGGCCCAAATTTAGCATAATTTGTACGATGGTGGCTTGTAGTAAAAACATTTCGATTTCGTAGTTGTCGACTTGGAATATAAAAATTAAGTTTTGATAAAAATTCTTCAGAATCAATACGATGCGAAACGATATCGTTTACAACTGAGACCATTGCGAATTCTCGACGCTCTTTTAATGTTTTTATGCTGATGAGCATACAACAAGCTTTATAAGATGGTAAAGGAAATCTTGTCCAACCTAATTTTCGAAGGGCAAACAGTATAAATTGCTTTTGAACTGATTCTATTCGTTGTTCGTGCGTGACTGAAAAAGGTGACCATACTACGCTACAATACTCAAGTATTGACCTCACATATGCAACGTATAATGTTTTTATTGTGTATGGGTCATGAAAGTTGTAACTAAATCGTTTTATAAATCCTAGCATGCTACTTGCTTTACTTATTATTGTGTTATAGTGGTCAATGAATGTTAGTTTCTTATCTAAAATAACACCTAAATCCTTAATTCTTCCGCACTTTTTAACTGCCTGATTTCCTAGCGAGATTGTACAGTCTAGTGTATTCCGCTTTCTACTAAATGATATTGATTTACATTTTTGGACGTTTAGCTGCAGAAGGCTTTTTTTGCACCAATTATAAAAAAGGAGTACGTCGTTTTTGAATAGTCTTATATCTTCCTTGTTTTTTATTTCTAAAAATATCTTTAAATCGTCGGCATAAATAAGAATTTTTACGTTTTTTAAAATGAGGGAAATTCGTTTACAAATAGTATAAACAAAAGAGGGCCGAGATGGGAGCCTTGAGGAACTCCTGAAGTAACTCGAATAGGATTTGAGCTCTTGCCTTTAAATCTGACTATTTGTTGTCGTTCAGTGAGATAAGACTCGAGCCATTTAAGAAAATTTAGCTCCAATACCCATTTTTTGCAGTTCGATTAGAAGCATGGGTATATCTACAGTACTGGCAGAAATAAAGTGCTCACGTTGGTTTATGTTTATTTTCTCAATACAACTTTTTGATTTGCAGCGATTCAGTGGTAACATATTGGGTCAAAATGAATGACTTCAATTCTTCTTTCGAAATGAGAAACAACAAACGAAAAATTATTCATGTAACTTTATTAACAAAACAATAAACAAAACAACTTTTTAATTCAGTGGCAAAAATAAAGTGCTCATCCGTGATATGTTTACTTCAAAACCAAGAACATTGAATTTAATATTTCGTGTGACTTCCTTTAGCTTTGATGACTGCTTGAAGACGTCGAGGCATGCTTTCAACTAGGTTTTTCAGATGGTTCTCGTCGATTCTTTGCCAGGCGCACTCGAGGGCTTCGAAGAGCTTTTTTTTGTTTGTTACCTCTCCTTTGTCAACTTGCTGATCGAGAATTGACCATAGATTTTCAATTGGGTTCAAGTCTGGTGATTGCGGTGGCCATTCAAGAAGTTTTATGCGACATCCACGGAAAAACGTCATGGTTTTACGGGCCGTGTGCTTCGGATCATTATCTTGTTGAAAGATAAACTTGTCTTCCAGTCCAACTTTCAACAAAGACTCCTCCAAGTTTTCATTAATAATGTCTATGTACCTATCAGCCGTCATTATACCATCGATTTGAGTCAAATTACCAGTTCCAGACCAAGCAAAACACCCCCACACCATTATGCTTCCTCCTCCATGTTTTACGGTTTTTTGCACATTCCGGTCCAAAAGTCGTTCGCCAGGTTTAACCCACACTTTAGAACGCCCTTTCATTCCAAATAGATCAAACTTGCTCTCATCAGACCATAAAACTTGTTTCCAGAACGCAACTGGTTTCTCGGCGTATTTTTTAGCGAACTCTAGCCGTTTAACTCTATTTCTCTTTTGAATCAATGGGCGACGTACTGCCAATTTGCTCCTTAAACCTGCATCCTGAAGCCTGGAGCGCACAGTGCGTTCTGAAATACTCAGCTGCAGATTTTCCTTTATCACTCGGCTCGTAACTGTTGGATTTTTCCTGGTTTCACGAATAATTCTGGTGTCTTCACGCGGAGTCGTGAGTCGCTTCCGCCCGCGTCCATGTCTATCAGCTACTGATCCGGTTTCCTGAAACTTTTTCCAAACTTTGCGAACACCAGAATAACTCACTCCATATCTGACGGCAATTTTACGCATAGATATTTGCTGTTGACAGTCCCTCACAATTAATTTTCGTACGGATAGGTTAATTTGTTTCGAATCCATTTTCAACATTCAAACGAAATCCGAACCGGCGCGAACAGAACCAAAACAAACAGTGCTCGACACCTTCTGATAGGCTGAATGTGCTGTGACAGTTTGGTAGGCAATGCCATGCAAGATGCACTCAAGAAAATTATATGTCGGTTTTGAGCACTTTTTTCTGCCAGGCGGAAAAACATTCACATGCATATGATACATCAGAAACTAAGCTATACAAACTTAATCATGATTTTGAATAAACAGAATGATAATGCTATACAAAAGCTGCATTTTGGTCGAATAGACTTTATATTTTTGCATCAATACAAAATTGGTATAATAATGGCAATCATTTTTTAGCTGGTGAGCACTTTATTTCTGCCAGTACTGTATTTGCGATTGAGGAATTTGGTAAAAATAAGAGTGCGTAGATGCATTTCGTGCCTTCTGGCAACTTTATGACTCTATTGATGTCCAGGCTCATCCGCACCAACCGGGGGAGACTGGTTCCTATACCCAATGATTTCATTATCTCCAATCTGCTCAACCAATCCCAATATATTGTGATATAGTGGACGAATTATTATAATTTGAGATAACTCACCCAAGTAACATTGCTAACACCATCCTGCTTTATTTAGTTTTATGAAAGCCACTTGAAATCAATTTGGTTTTATTATGGCACCAAGAGGTGCCAATAGGTTTCATAGTTTAGTCAGGTTTATGAGAACCTACACAGCTTTTTAACAACGATCTTAAAACTTCGTTTCTCAAATTCCTTTCTCTGCTATCAAAGGTTTCATTTTGACTTTATGAACTCGTAAAATGCTGTATTGAAATGTCGTTTTAGGACTCATTGATATTATCTTATTATGGTCAGTTGAAAAAGCATTTTATAACCATTTTGCCACCAGTAAATGCATTAAACGGCAAATTGGCATTGAACTAAGTCACCATAAGACCAAATAGTTTTATAATAGTCATTGCGAAGAGAAATTGGCTTTATGGCAAAATTTTTTTTTTTTTATCATTTTAATAAAAAATAATTGAATTGTGGAAAAAAATTAATTTTATGGTGCAAAAGTTTGGGATTTTGTTTTTTTTTTTTTTCTGATTTTTTTGGTTTTTTGTTTATGTTGTTGAAAATTCGCATAATTTCCGAGGCGCATTAATTTTCGGCTCTTATCGTGCCAATATTTACCATAAAAATAAATGCTGCATAATACGCTGTAAAAAACACAATTTGTTTTGGATATTTTGCTATCAAACAAAATTTCCCGCAACTCTAGACCTTTTTTTAACTGCTAAATGAATCAGAAGAGCAGAGAATCGAATAAAACAGAACAACAAAAAAACACCTCGATTTCAAAGTGAAGTTTGACAGCTGTGGCCATTTGGCCACATTCTGGTTTTCATGGCAGCCAATAGGTTTTATGAAGGTTCTCAAGTGGTCATAACATCTTTCACTAGAACATTTTCAAAATCTTCATGTTCTTATAAAGGTTTTATTAATTTGTTTTCACAACCGTCTATAGAGTGGGCCATTTTGTACAAATTTCGGCTTTAAAGAAGGAGGAGGCATAGAGGAGGTGTTAGTAGACTATGAGTTTTGAATGAAGTTTTATCAACAAAGCCGGGAGGAGTGCTATACGGCTGGGAATATTCGAGAGCTACCCCCCCCCCCCCCCTCAAAGATTTTATCCGTTTCTATGGGATAAAACGCCCTGAATTTATGTGCGATGGTTCGGCGCGTGTTCATAAATAGAAGAATGTTTGTAACAAAACGGATCACCGGATAGAATACATACATAAGCACTCGGTTTTAAAACAATACTTAGTTGAATAGGTTCATTGGGAGCAAATTCATCAATCAAATACATACCACAACAAGTCGAGAACACTCGCATGAACCCAGAAGAAAGCTACTATAAAGTCGATGTTCATTACTTCTCATTCTAAATTTGATTTCGGAAAAGTGCTCTGTTGGTGAGTGCACATTGTGGGAATTGCGCAATGATGGTTGTAAATTATTAGCAGTTCTTTGATTTATTATTATCTAGTAGTAACATAAATGTTATTAAAAGAAACAAACGAACAAACTAGAAAATAAAAAGAATGATTAGTAATTTCCATTTAATTCCAACTACCTTTATTGCTTATCTTGACAGATACGCGTAATTCGTCTACAATGTGCAGACTTCTTCAGTGTCGTGTACTAATACTCGACTGGAGTATTAGTACACGCCAGTCGAGTATTAGTACACGACACTGAAGACATCATTGTAGACGAAATACGCGTATCTGTCAAGATAAGCAATAAAGGTAGTTGGAATTAAATGGAAATTACTAATCATTTTTCTTATTTTCTAGTTACAGGTATTCCACTAAACAGCTCACAATCTCCATAATTCAAACGAATAAAACTAAATAAATGCCGCTGCAATAACCACGAAAAGAAAATTATGCAAAATTATGGTTTTTCTCGAATTTGAACAACAATTTTAATAACCTTCAATAATACTCCGTTCTTTTTTTATACTACTCAGATACACTCCACTTTATACGACGACACTAAACCGTCGACACTATACCGTTTCGACAGATCGTGTTTCACTTGATCATATCAGATAAATTTGTTATTTTTTAACAACGATACTCCAGTGGGGCTGCACTATTTTTTTATAAATAAGAGGGGGGTGTAAGTCGCATGTACGTATCTTTTCTTCTTTGCGTCATTGATGTTTCTAAATTCTTTCTTTTTTTTCGTGTATTCGTGTTTTAAAAATCCACAATGTATCTCAAATATCACAACATGCATAGAATCGTAAATAATGGCGATGGTGGGGAAAAAAATGATATTAAAAGGAAAGAAGTGATGGGAAAAAATTATTTAGGAAGAAAAATTAATGGTGTTAAGTTATGCATGATTTTCCTGTTTAGATAAAACAGAGAAAATAATTAAACTGAAGGTGAGTAAAGAGGACACAAACCATAAGCTATAAACCACCAAAACTCAAAATGTATGTTTGTTAAAAGCTAACCATTTATTATTTGAACAACCTTTAAATTTTTTTTTATTGAAACGGTGTGAGCATGGTGAGTAAAAAAACGATGTTTTTGCGGTTTTGCTTTGTAAGTATATGCACTGAAAATTTATTTTCGTGAATTAGCTTTCCCTTGTTTCGTAAACATTGGTTTTGTTCATAGAATAAATTCCTCGTAATTTATATGAAACATTGCTTATGCTTGTCATCTGGTGAAATGCTGCCATTACACCTTTTTGTACAATGCACGATATGAATTTTGTGAGGACCAACCTATCACTGCTTTTCTTCAATCGTACTCATACATGTTGGTTTTGCTGCTTGGGTGGGCTGGAATCATTGATTTATCCCAAAATAAAAATTAAAGCGCTATCGAGAGTTAAAAGTTAATACTCATTAATCAAGTAACTTCTAACGAGACACCATGGCTAGTGAGATCAACCACGGATTCAATAACAAGTCTTCCCAAAAATACAGGTTCGAACCTCATTTCAGATATATTAAAAAAAAATCTGAACAACTCCTCGTGGTTTGCGCTTTTTTTTTTCAATTAAGTCAGTCAATCATGTAACCATGCATTCTTATTGATAACAAAATATTCGTAGCATTTTGTATTGTTTTCGTACAATGAACGAGTGCTCTTTCTGTGTCAACTAATGCTTCGTGCTTTTAACAGTTATGTAACAGCATTGTGGCATTAAATACGAAGGTAGTTTCTTGAAAAGTACAAATCAATTTCGGTGTAGAAAACAACAAACAGATTTGTAAGTTCTACAATCGATTTCGTAATAAAAACGAAATTAAATTTTCAGTGTGGGCGAGCGGGTAGAAGTCTAGAATAGTTTAATCTTGTTTCCAAAATTGGACGGGTACTGTAAAATACTTTAGGTGAGAGCAGAAAAGTTAATCCACCCGTCGTTCAGGTGGATTGTCACAAAGTTAGGGCTCTATTGCTCCAGCCGACGGAACTCGATAATGTCCCTACTATATTGGTCCACTGGGCGTTGTGTTGTCCGTTGTATAATGTTAAGTGTAAAGTCTGTGCAGCAACTGGTTGAAGACGGTGTAATTATCTCTCTCTCTCTCTCTCTCTCTCTCTCTCTCTCTCTCTCTTCTCTCTCTCTCTCTGTCTCTAAAAAAACTAAGCTTGTCCACCGGGGGGGACCGGGGCGGTCCCGCCCGCCCTATTTGAAATCCTGGCTACGCCTATGAACCACACCACTTAATGCTTTATAGAATTGAACATCGAGTTTTATGGTTCAAAACAAAATGTTTTCTTAAACTAACTAAACGCATTTGTTGAATTCATAAACATTGATGAAGTAATACAACAAAAGCAACTGAAGTAAAACTTCATGCTTTATAGAACTGAAAGTCGTATTTTATCGTACATATTTATTAATTATTTATTGTGTTGTTGGGCTCGCTGGTGACCTCCAAAAATACCAGCAGAGAAATGTGAAGACACATGTTGGCAGGGAATCGTGCCTACTATGGACTCCGAAGCTCGCTCCGGTCAGGTAAAATTCACCGCGGCACAAAGATGACCATCTACAAAACGCTGTTTTTTTTCTCTACGATCATGAGACATGGACTATGCTCGCTGAAGACCAACGTCAACACTGAAATTTAACCGCTGGTTGACCGCTGGAAAATCGGTTGACCGAAAATGGATGTTTCTCGTGATCTGCTCCAAAAAAATTATGTCGGAAGTTGTGCGCTATATAGCACAACACTATGCGGTTCCAATGCCCTACTTCCGACGTTTGGTATGACGTACATGCCACGCGAGATGTCACGAGAAAAATCTATCTTCGGTCAATTGATTTTCCAGTTATCTGCAACGAGAATAACTTATTAAGAATCTATATATCTATCCACAAATTATAATGTATTATGTTTTAACTTACATTAGAAAAACTATCGGTGGCAGAAGCAGAGGCAGCAACTTGCCATGTCGTCAGCACTGAGAAACTTTTTTACAATAACAATATGAATGCTCGGCTGACAGTATGAAATGAGCGCTCAAAACAAATATTTCATAAAAACAATAAATTAACCATTTGAGTTTAAAAATAATTATGACTGTATTAAAACACATATTTAAATTAATATAAAACAGCAGAGATTACTTTAAATAACTTTATTGGTTTGATTTGAATGATATTTTGAATTGATTTGGAACATTTTTATGAATTGAAACAAATAGCAACCAAATATTTTGTTGATTCAAAACGGGGTGATTTTTTTTTGCGTGAATTCAGTAAAATGGCGTCGAATCAAGTGGATGTACGCAAACGCATTTTGTACGAACGGCAGCAAAATCCAAATTCATCGATACGCGATCTTGCCAAAGAAACTAAAACTACCGAAAAGTACCGTGTTTTGTATTGGCAAATCATTTGACCAGCCCATGATAGTGGATCAGAAGGTTGGAAGAGGAACAAATCGAAAAGTATACTCCCGACAACTGGACAATAAGGTGGTAGCCATCATTGAGAAAAATCCCAATCTTTCTGTGCGAAATGTGGCTCTCAAAGTTGGGAAGTCAAAAGCATAAGTAAAAAAAGGGAGGGGGGGGGAAGGAGGGAGGGGGGCAAAAGGGAAGAAGCTTAATACCATTTTTTGTTAACATTTTTTTGTATCTTAACCTACGTACTCGATGAATTTTTACAGTTTCCTGGTTTGGCTTTTTACACCGCAATGCAAAGGAACGCCGTTACCGAGGGTTTCGGGGGGGAGAAGGGGGGCAAATTGGTGGAGGGGTTTTGGTTGTGGGGGGCGTTTTGTTGTTGTGGTGGTAAATATGGTGTCTCTTCTGCCGCTGCAGTTATAAAGAAGAGGGGTGGGGGAGAGAAAGTATGGGAGCGGGGGTGGTTGGGGGGTCTTCTTTGTTTTGGGCTGTCGCGGGGGTGTGGTGGTTTTGGTGTTTAAGTTGAAGAGATATGTTACTGGTGTAATAAAAAACGGTAAAATAACCTGTATAAACCTTAACGGAATACCATCAACACCGAGGGCATTTGATGTGATTGAAAAGATAGCATTCGTGATTTCAAGTTCGTTGGATGGAGTAAAAGAAAAGCCATCAGATTTGGAAGGTGATAGAGAAGGATGTTTAGGATCGCGTGTGAAATTCTCACCAAAAAAGGCATTTATTTCATCACTAATATGACTGAACTTTAAACTATTGTTTGAACCCAGGCTAACATTTAGCCGTTTAAGTTTCGTCAAGAGTTCTTTACTTGAATTCGCTGATTCTAAATTGGAAGATGTATAGCTGGATTTTGCTTTATTGATTAGTTGAATAACCCTATTATGAAGCCTTTTGTACTGAACATGGTCTAGTGTACGTTTACTATGAGTCCATTGGCGATATGCAATATCCCTAACAATCATTGCATTCAAAATATCATCATTGAACCAAGGTGCATTAGATTTAGCTCTAAATGCTCGTAAAGGAACAAAATTTTCATAAATTTGAGTCATGTGACTATTGGAGAAATCAAGAGCCGGATCAGATGCAGTAATACTATACAGCGCTGGCGACCCAGCTACTGCAATCAATAAGTATGAATTTAAAATGTTCCTGAAATCAACATCCTATCAGATGCTGATGCCAATTTATGTAATAATCGCGCTGATTACAATTTGCGGCAGTGCTGGCTCACTTTCACCAGCAAGTTTTTATATTAACAGCCCCAATGATCCTACGTCTCTCAGGTTATGTTCCCGATATGCATCAATGTGGGCCCACTTTTCTCGGTGTTCTAAAATAAAAAAGATCTTAAAACTTATACCATCCAAAATGTCATACTTATTATGCTATGCACGCCAAATCGTGTATTGTGGGTCAACGCCACAGCACATCAAATTGCAAGTGTTATCAGAAGCCTTTGTAATTAGAAAAAAAACTCCACTTTCCTTCTTCATTGCAGGAACTCGCAAAGCGCTCTCTGCAATGGCTCGATCATGACAAACGGACAGACCAAGGACTCCAACCTGCGGAAAGTCCTCAACAATAGCGAAAACGGACAAAAGAAAGGCATGGTAAGTCTTCATCAGAACGCAACAACTGAAACCGAACCAAGTAGCCCATGGGTGCAACCCGCTTTTTAGTAAATAGAAACCTTTCAAAACATGACAGTCCTGCTTTAAAATTCGTGTGTTTCCAAGTGTCCCATTTCCGGATTCGATAACGATGGGTTCTTTCGAAAGGCTATTGGTAATAATAATACGCTATAATATGGTGCGATTCGATGATCGATCAGGCGATAAAACCACGCGCAACTAAATTGATTTCGGTCAGCTGCGCCGGTCGCTGGCTTTTCATTATTCTTCTTTAATCGGTTAAATCGTTCGACAATCGAGTGACGCGTATCCGATACATTGTTTTGGTGGGCTTATCTCACGAGCCCCTATTGTCGGTATTTCCGCGGGTGTCATTAAACCTCTATAAGCCTTCAAAGCCAAAGTCCACCGATGATCACCAAGTTTAATCACATTACCTAATTCTTGATTCGATTTTTCCCGGCAGGTCTCGCTTACTCACCTACCAAAGAGGCCCCCGATCGACATCGAGTTCAACGAGCTTGCCTACTCGGTGTCCGAGGGCCACAAACGGAGCTACAAAACAATCCTCAAAGGCATCAATGGAAAGTTCCGCTCAGGCGAACTAACCGCCATCATGGGTCCGTCCGGGGCCGGCAAGAGTACCCTCATGAACATCCTCGCCGGCTACAAGTAAGACCGACTGTCATCACCAAATACCATAACACTTAACATTAATTCATTTCCCTTCCGGTAGAACCTCCAACCTGATAGGTTCGGTACTGATCAACGGTAAGGATCGAAACCTACGCAAATTTCGCAAACTTTCCTGCTACATCATGCAAGACGACCGGTTGTTGCCATATCTGAGCGTTCGGGAAGCGATGATGGTCTCGGCCAACCTAAAACTAGGCAAAGACATCTCGCTAGAACTGAAGAAAGAAATCGTCGAAGAAATCATCGACACGCTGGGTCTGCTGGAGGCGGCAAACACTCTGGCACTGAATCTTTCCGGTGGCCAACGCAAGCGACTGTCAATCGCGTTAGAATTAGTGAACAACCCACCTGTAATGTTTTTCGACGAGCCAACCAGCGGTCTGGACAGTGCCACCTGTTCGCAATTGATCTATCTGCTCAAATCTCTAGCCCGCGGAGGCAGAACCATTGTCTGCACGATTCATCAGCCATCAGCGAGGATATTCGAAATGTTCGATAATTTGTACGTGTTGGCCGAAGGGCAGTGCATTTACCAGGGTAGAGTTAATGGACTGGTTCCCTTCCTGGCTTCGATCGGACTCGAATGTCCCAGTTATCACAACCCAGCGAATTATGGTACGTTATATTCTTTTGTCAATCAAAGTGCTCATTCAATTTAATTTGTTTCTAATTGTGACAGTGATGGAAGTGGCCTGCGGGGAGCACGGCGATTGGAATAGTAAACTCGTGACGGCGGTCAGCAACGGCAAGTGCAACAACTACAATCAACCGGTATTAACTCGAGGCAAATCGCAGAAAAACCTAGCACTAGAAGAGGACCAACCGGCGGATAAAATGATGACCGTTCTGACGCTTGGGGCTGGCGAAGATGATCTGGTTAAAGCGTCTGCGGTCGAGTTTACCACCATCAACATCGAACCGTTGAATAATGAAAGTAAATTTTCATCCTCGGCCGCGGTTAGCAGCAGTAAAACCACGGCTGACGACTCAGTTGGAACGAGTACGATGGTGGTGGTTTCCTCGGGGAAAGGAACGACAGACGGTTCCACTGGCACTGCGGCACCCGGTGGCAATGGTGCACCACCTTCCGTTTCCTCCAAACCAACCTGCACCACATCGCTGCTGGACTCGACCGAAAGCGTGAGCATTGCGGTGCCGAAGAAACTGACCGGTTTTCCCACCTCCGGATGGATGCAGTTCTGGATTCTGCTGAAGCGAACCTTCATCACCATCATGCGGGATCAAACGCTGACGCAAATGCGACTGGTTTCGCACGTGGTCGTCGGAGCGATCATCGGGATGATCTACTACGACATCGGAAACGATGCCGCCAAAATCATGAGCAACGCCGGGTGCATATTCTTCACCACCATGTTCACGATGTTCACCGCCATGATGCCGACCATTCTGACGTGTAAGTTGGATCGTTCTGGGAGTCGTGGAAGGTTCAATAATTTTTTTTAATATGGTTTGTTCTGTTTTAGTTCCAACCGAGATGGCAGTTTTCGTGAGGGAGCATCTCAACTATTGGTACTCACTGAAATCATTCTACTTTGCGAAAACCGTTGCTGATCTTCCATTTCAAGTAAGTGGCCGCTATATCTCAATAGCTCTCCATGTCCCATGATAACAAAATGATATTGATGCGTTGCAGAGTCCTCTAAAAATGCTTAAGGGGCTTTTTTTTGTTGTTGGGGGGTTTTAAGGTTGAAGAAGTAATGAGTTTGGGCTATGATGATGATTGCCTGCTTCTGTTTCTTCTTCTTCCTGAAAACAATGCTTTTTGGCCATTTTCGGTAATACATCATGACCTACCCTTTTCTGTGCACTTTCACTGAGTAGATTTATTTTTTTCTCACTTTTTAAAGAATATATTATTAATCAAAATATCATAAATTCACTTTAGTCTGGTTGTTTTTAAGAACCAGGTTAGCTAAAACAATACACCAATACAAACTCGCCATTTGCCTCTCAAACGAACACACTAACCAGGACCCATCACCTAATGTTTCCATCAATTATAAAGGTTGTTTTTTAAAGCATTTCACTGCTTTAAAAAGGATTTACAGCTCTCGTTCTGGGTTTTCCTTGCAAATAAATTTCTCTTTTGCTCCTTCAAGCATTATTATGTAAGAAAACTGCTTGCGAAATTTCCAAACGAGAAACAAGCCAGGCCACTGTATTGTCAATGTAGCTGAACAGCGCAACTCGTAAAATCACTCGCGCCCCAAGTAAAACTTCACGATCCATTTGATCGCATTGCAACTCCGAGATTCTCAACAATATAAGCCCCACTTTAGACCGCACACACACTACGCTACAAGCGAGCCAGATAATCATCGATCATCGACAGTTACCAGATTTACTTCTTGATATTTTTAACTGATGGGTTTCGGTATGTTCAATAACTGAGATACATATGTACAAAACATGTTGTGCCAGTTTTTTTTTCGGTGTCTTATGATATATCTATTGAATTGGAAGCATAATATTTGCTAATTTGCTATGCATAATCTGCCATGTGCAACACTTTTAATGGATATAGGGGTTATTAGGTGTATATTATTTATTTTTTGGGGTGGTTTTTGGGGAATTCTGGTATTTTTTTTTTTTTTTTTTTTTTTTGTTCTAATATTCTTCCCTGAGCTGGCAACAATGCTCATCAGCTGATATCTTCATGCCACCAAGCTTCCCCCTATCAATTTGTAAACAATCTTTGAACAGACCGAGCGTAACTTTGTCAATGATGGATATTAATTCTGGTGAGTAGTAATGCCACAGAAAATTAAAGCACAACGAGTTTGATTTTTGTGAATGCACATAATTCGATTTGATAACCGAAGATATTGTGTATGATCCGAAATATTTGCAGACAAGCTTAAAAATAAAATTCAGGTTTTCTTCGAAAGTGTTTTTTTAAAAAAAAAGTGGTAAGGCAAGATGTACGTGTCAAAAATTGAAAAGCAACTAATTGACAATCAGACAATACTATTGTAATCTACACCACCTTAACCTTCCTAAGATATTGGGGTCAATTCTGACCCATGGCGCAACTTCAATGTACGCTATATTTTTCATTTTTGAACCAATCGGGCTGAAATTTTCTGACTTTTAATATTTTACAAAATTCAATATTCTACAATATTTTTTTTTAAATCAGTTTAAAATGGTTGTACAAAAAAGTGACACATAAGAAATTATGGTCAATATTGACCCTGATCTCAAACCTTCGTAGAATTTTAAAATTTTAACTTAGAGCCAATGTTAATGCACCATTTGAAAGGTTCTGGCCTCAAAAAAGCATTAGAACAAAAAAAAAACTGGTTCCGCTAACATTGTCAGGAATCTGCTACAAAGGGAAGGAAGTTTTAGTTTGGCTGTGTTAACAGAAATGGATATAAAACATTCCAGATTCATTGTAGAGCACTGGTGTCTTGAGCAAAGTTTCTCAGTGCGAAAACGAATAGTCTTTTGATATAACATATTAGTTCCAAATCGTGCTGCAGAGATGGCGCTGCTGTCTATCTTTGCCATATGAAGCTCTAGAGAGTTGCCGTCTGCGGCCAAGTTGTTTGGAATATAAAATGTAGTCATTTGGCATTATCAGATTAGTTCCAAATGTTGCGGCACAGATGGCGCTGCAGTTTATCTTTGTAAAATGAATCGCTAGAGAGTTGCCGCCTTCGGTAAAGTTGTTGAAAATATAAAATGTAGTCACTTGATATTATCAGATTAGTTCCAAATTGCGCCACCAAGATGGCGCTGCAGTCTATCTTTGCCAACTGAGGCTCTAGAGAGTTGCCGTCTTCAGCAAAGTTGTTGAGAATGTAAAATAAAGACATTTGAAATAATCACATTAGTTCCAGATCACCTAGCTTTGCCTAATAAATCTCTAGAGAGTTGTTATTTTCGGTAAAGTTGTTGAGAATGTAAAATGTAGTCACTTGATATTATCAGATTAGTTCCAAATGGGTCCGCCAAGATGGCGCTGCAGTCTATTTTTGCCAAATGAAGCTCTAGAGAGTTGCCGTCTTCGGCAAAGTTTCTCAGTATATTATTTGTCGTCTTTTGAGAGTATCAGATTAGTTGCAGATCTTGTTTCAGAGATGGCGTTGCAGTCTATCTTTGCCAAATCAAGCTCTCGCGAGTTACCGTCTCGTTCAAAGTTTCTCGGTATGCCATTTGTTGTCTTTTGACGTTATAATATTAATTCCAGAACTTGCCACTAAGATAGCGCAGCAGTCTATCTTTGCCAAATGGAGTAAAATCATTATGATAAAATAACAATTAACAATCGGTCAAATAACAATTTAACAATCTGATAAATTTTGTACCAGATAAGAATTGTCTAGATTTGGTACTATTATGCTACACTGATAGGCAAAATAAAGTGCCCACCTCTTCGTTTTTTCAATTTCCTCATTTACTTGGTTCAAATTAAAGTAAACACACTGTATTTTTTTTATTATCTTATTTTTTATATTCTTTCTAAGTTCACTTATGGAATACTGAAAAAAAGGAGTTTTACTAAAAGAAAAAAAAA
Source organism: Aedes koreicus (assembly GCA_024533555.2). Classification (NCBI taxonomy): domain Eukaryota; kingdom Metazoa; phylum Arthropoda; class Insecta; order Diptera; family Culicidae; genus Aedes; species Aedes koreicus. Next base: position 106,763 of record JAHHFK020004690.1, read on the forward strand.
TCAATTTGTGTTGAAAAAAAAAACAGTGACAAAATAAAGTTCCCACTTCAAAAATCGATATGTTTTCGATAAGTTTCCATTGGAAGACCCCTCGATTGTTTATGTTTTGATATTTTGACATGTTTTGAAGCAAACGGCTCAACCTGGTGCATTTGTATACGTGATCGTATTTGATTCAATTGAAAAAAAAAATGGAGAACGCAGTGCCTTCGAAAGCAATTCCCTTGTGTATCCGAAAATTGGTCGTTCGTGATGTGCAAAACGGTGAATCGCACCGGGCTGTCGCTAAGAAGTACAGTATCAGTAAGGCAGCGGTTGGTAAAATTCTTCTGAAGCTTAAAACGTTTGGATCAGTGGTGGATCGCCCTGGCAGAGGCAGGGAGCGGAAAACGGATGCGAGAACGGACACCAAGATCATGCGCGAAGTCAAGAAGAACCCGAAGGTAACTGTCCACGAGATCCAGGAAACCCTTCAGTTATCAGTTTCCGGTCGAACTGTTCGTCGCCGTCTCGTAGCACAGGGGTTGAATAGCAAACTTGCCCGGAAGCGCCCATTTATCAGCAAGGCAAACAAAGCAAAACGGCTTAAGTTTGCTATGGAGCATGCTGATAAGCCCCTAGAGTTCTGGAAAACGGTTCTCTGGACGGACGAATCAAAATTCGAGCTGTTTAACCGAAAGCGGCGGGTTCGTGTTTGGTGCAGATCGGGAGAGGAGCATCAGGAGCGCCACATCCAAGGCACGATGAAGCATGGAGGAGGAAATGTGATGGTCTGGGGGTGTTTTTCGTGGGGTGGAGTGGAAAGCATTGTGAAAATCGACGGGATAATGACGGCAGATTCTTACATCAACATCCTGCGAGAAAATCTGGAGGTTTCGCTGATCCAGACGGGCCTTGAAGAGAAGTTCGTATTCCAGCAGGACAACGACCCGAAGCATACTGCCAAGAAGACCAAGTCTTTCTTCCGGTCTTGTCGGATCAAACCGCTGGAATGGCCTCCACAAAGCCCGGACCTCAATCCCATCGAGAATTTGTGGGCGATTCTCGATGCCAGGGTTGACAAAACTGGTGTTGCCAATAAAAATAACTATTTTGAAGCCCTGGAGCGCGCCTGGGAAGAGCTAGATCCACAGTACCTAAAGAACCTGGTCGAGAGCATGTCGAAGCGCCTGCAGGAGGTCCTGAAGGCCAAAGGAGGACACATCAATTATTGAAATGCTTTTATTTTACTTTAATTTATGTTTTCTGTAGCCTAAATGAAGTGGGCACTTTATTTTGTCACTGTTTTTTTTTTCAACACAAATTGATTTTTTTTTCTTCAAGTAAACTCCTTTTTTTTCAGTATTCCATAAGTGAAACTTACAAAGAATATAAGAAATAAGATAATAAAAAAAATACAGTGTGTTTACTTTAATTTGAACCAAGTAAATGAGAGAAATTGAAAAAATGATGAGGTGGGCACTTTATTTTGCCTATCAATGTTTCTCTGATTTCATGTAATTTCAAGTCACGGTCTTCAACACATTCAATAACTTCGCCGAAAACGGTATTCACCTAGATATTCATTTGCCTGATATAAACTACTTCTCTGCAGCACATACATACTGAACAAAGACAACAAATGAGAAGCTCCTCGACACATTCAATAACTTTGCTGAAGATGGCATCTCTCTAGAACTACATATAGTTGAAATAATGCTAATGATAAAAGACGACATATTACACACCAAAAAACTATGCCTAAGACGGCAACTCTCTCAAGCTTCATATGAAAAACATAGACTACAGCTCCACCTCTGCTAAAAGATCTAGAACTAATATGATTACGTCAAAAGACGACAAATGTCACAATGAGAAACTTTGCCCAAGATGGCAACTCTCTAGAGCTTCATTTGACAAAGATAAACTGCAGTGCCATATCTGCGGCAATATCTTGAACTAATATGATAATGTCAAAAGACGACAAATGACATATTGAGAAACTTTGTCCAAGGCGGCATTTCTCTTCAACTAGTCTGGAATGTTAAATATGCAATTCTGTTCACACATCGAAATCAAAACCACCTTCCCTTTGTAGCAGATTCCCGGTGGCAAATGTTACTGGAACCCGGTTTTTCCACAGCTAATGCATTTTTGAAACCGTAACCTTTCAAATGGGGTATAAACATTGTGTCTAGGTTGAAATTTCATAATTCATAGGGTTGAAATTCGGTCAATGACCCTACACGCTAAGTTCAGTTTACCCAAATCTGGGTGAAGAATACCCATAATCGCGAAAAGTGCACGTTCCCATTTATGGGTACATTACTACTTACCCATATTTGAGTATTTTTTCCCACACAAATTAACTAAAATATGGGTAAAGTCAACATTACTTATAAATGAATATGTGCACTTTTTTGCGATTATGGGTAAACTGAGTTTAGAGTGTAATGTCTTATGTGTCATTTTTTATTAATAACCGAGGTTCATTTTCATTTCCATTTTTCAGATTTTCATTTTCACTTTCGTACACATGTGCTCAAATAGATTTACCAATACAAGGACAATGCAATGATTGATTTCTAGAAATAATTACAAAGTCTTCAACCTTAAACACTACTGCGTCCATTGATACGAAATTTAGTAGTAAGGTTTGCATTAAACAATTGATTTTCGAATGGTGATAAAAAAAAAAGCTAAGACAGATAATTGCTTTTGATAAATTTCCCATGGAAGGTAATTATTTAAGCTTACTTGCAAAAAATTCTACGCCCTTGCGAGCGGCCTTCCGGCAGTTAATACGAACATTCACCATAGCGAACGAAAACATCTTACGCTTCAGGTTGGCCCAGAAATTCTCTATGGGACGCAGCTGGAGGACGTTGGGAGGGTTTGCCGACTTGGGTACCACATCGATATTTAGTCCATCTCCTCCAACGATCGTTTCGAGAAGTGGGCCGACGCCAGATCCAACCTGAACACCGCGTCTTCGCGCTTATGGTATTTCTTGATGCACGACGCAACTCCGGCAGGCATTTCGTACTATGAATTTCCCCGTGCACAGCCAGTCCGGAGCGAAAGAAGAGCGGCTTTGACATCCCTTTCTTGCTGATTGTCAGACACAGCAGCACCTTCTTGGGGAATTTGGTGTGTAAAATGAACTTCAGCTCAGAGCTCACTTCCTTCGTGGGGGAAGTAAAATACGAAGGGCCCTGCCAGTCGTTGCCATTCAGGGTGAGAAGGGTCTCGTCGTCCATCACCACCGCCACGTCGCGATTCGCCGCGAAAATCGAGTTGACTATCTTATTCAGCCGCTGCCGGTGCGCTATTGCCTGCAGCTCCGAAACCAGTGGACGCGACTTCCGCTCCTGACATGTATGTTCACTGTTTGGCCGGTTGAACGGTTGGTCCCGGCCAAGCGCACGCAGCCACCTGCCGGTGCGCTATTGCCTGCAGCTCCGAAACCAGTGGACGCGACTTCCGCTCCTGACATGTATGTTCACTGTTTGGCCGGTTGAACGGTTGGTCCCGGCCAAGCGCACGCAGCCACCTTACCAGGATTAGCAGACCACTCATTGGGCTGTAAACAACCACTACCAAGAAATTGTGATCTGCGCCTATACAATGCACTACAGCTACAAAGCAGAGGCCCCGATGTTTCGCTTTCTAGGTTACAGAAGCGGCATATATCATTCTGAACCCGGCCAATGTTTATTTTTCGCCAGGAACGTGATAATAACGTGTAACAAAGTTATTTATATTGAACCGTAACGCTGGTAGATCGCCTTTTCGTGGTGCGTTACGGGGTATCCGATCGACCACCGAACCCTAGTCTGAATTATTTCAAACTAGGGAACATATTTGTTTTTGTAAATAGTCAAAGGAACATATAATAGTGCTTATTACATTTTATGACTTCTAAAAAGCGACAATACTCGGATTGACCCACCGAGGATGAGCTTGGAATAAGGAAAACATGGTTAGTCTTCATTTATGTGAATTCTCCTTTTCTATTGGATGTTCTATAGTTTGAAGTGGTTCTGATTCTGATGCATGGTCAGTATCGGAGTCTCTGGTTGTTTTGTTTGCAATGAATCCCGTTTTGACTGATAAAGGGGCGCACCTTTGAAGAGCTCTCTCTCTCTCTCTCTCTCTCTCTCTCTCTCTCTCTCTCTCTCTCTCTCTCTCTCTCTCTCTCTCTCTCTCTCTCTCTCTCTCTCTCTCTCTCTCTCTCTCTCTCTCTCTCTCTCTCTCTCTCTCTCTCTCTCTCTCTCTCTCTCTCTCTCTCTCTCTTCTCAAAGGGTTTAAATAGCCGAAACATTCAAGAAAAATCGATTCATTGCCAATACAGGGTGCGGCAGAAAATAATGCGAAAATTTGTTCTATTTCTTTCAAATCCCATTTTCAACTAATTCAAGCAATAATATCAACATTTTCGAGTGCAGTTATCTTTATAAAGTCCTTTTAAACAAATTTATTTAATGTGTCCTCCAATAATAACATCCTCGAGCCGACGCCGGAAGCCAGAGCATGCCTTTCGGACGTAGTCCTCCGACATTGACTGCCATGTGCGAGTTATGGTTGACTTCAGGGTTTTCACACTAGGGTGTGATGTTTTGCAGGCTCGTGCTTCAACATATGCCCAAATCGAATAATCCAACGGATTACGATCTGGACTGCTAGGGGGGCACAAAACTTCATGTTATCGTTCAACCATTGTTTGTTCAACCATTGTTGGGCTCCATCCTGCTGTAGGACAACGTTTTGGTCCTCGGAGAAGTTGGCCTTCATCCAGGGAAGCACTTGGTCCTTTAAAATACCGATATACACTTCGGGATTGATTTTAACTCCAGCATCAACGAAAACAGGCAGCATTTTCAAACCGTTGGACGCCACCAAGCCAAACATCATGACACCAGCCGGATGTTTGGTTTGAAATTTGAATTTCACTTTTTCCGGAACGTTCTCCATTTTCTGCGGTGAAATGAACCGGTCCGTGCGGCTGTTGGCCACAGCATCGATGCTGAAAAGCTTTTCGTCGGAGAACAGGATTATCATTTTTTCCTTCTTCAACAAGGAAAGCAATCTCTTAGAACGAGTCACTCGTAGTTCCTTGACCCGGTCCGTAATCAAGTGGCGTTTCCCTCTGGCTCTGGAAGATGCATGCAGGTCTTCTTTGATGATTCTCCGCATGGATTTTTCCGAAATATTGGCTTCCTTTGCAAGTTTTCTTATGGAACGCACCGGGTTGCGAGCAATTTTTGCACGGACCGATTTGATCACGTTCGGCGTGCGTGCAAAGCGCGGGCGTCCGCTTCCCGGCTTCCGCTGCTTAGGACCATCCTGCAGGCACTTTTTTATGCGGTAAACTGTTGCCAAATGGCACCCTACCACCTTGGCCATCTCTTTCGGCTTCTTCTGGGCGAGCAACAAACTGGTGATCACTTCTTTCGCGAACATGTTGACGAATTTGCAATTAAACAAAGAGAATGTTTGGATGCAGCACTTGAAAGTAAACATAAACAAATACACTTTCGACAGAAGTTAGTCACTAGCTACACGAATTAACCCAATGCTCAAGTTTGAACATTTTCGCATTATATTCTGCCACACCCTGAAAAAGAAACAATCTGGCTTATTACGGTTCTCACTTTCCCCCGTGACTCCCGTAATAAGGACAGTGACTCCCATTTGATTTACTCGTGAGTTTTTTCATCGTGATTCGTCTCCACCCGTGAAGTGATATTCGTAGTAAGACCCAATGACAGCTGTAACAACACCGAATACTTCATCATTTCTCAAAAGTCATGAAGTAACTCGACATGCACTAAACAAAGGATACGGGATATACTACAATAGATCAAATTACTGGTCGCAGTGGATCAAATTACTGTCCCAGACAGAGGAAAAAAAATCAGTGGGGTAGTGTATAACACACGACCGGTTGGCGTAGACTACGTTAAGCCATTTGATTAGTTTCGTATCGGAATATTGCGACGTAAGTACTGTCTCCGAGGATCGGTAGGTACATGGTAGTTTCAGAGGGTTTTTCGTTTGTTCGATTTTACCGCGCTTCCGAAATTTGCGCATACGGTTGGCATCAAATCGATTAGGCATCGTACTAGAACTGTTAACTAGACTCACCCATTTCGCAAATTTCTCCGGATTTAAGATTAAGACACTCTTCTCCTTGGACGCCCCATCAAGCAGCGTGGTGATCAAGTTTGCTGTGCGTCATGCGCACAGACATTACCACGGCGGGGTTCGTGATTTTATTATTTGCCAATTGGAGACACATCATGTCGCATTCACAACAAAATTGCAAGAAAACTAAGCAAGTTAGAAAGTTTGTGTCAAAGAGAGAGTTGTAGAACACTTTCAAAACCATGTTTTAGTTCAATTAACCACTGATGTTTATTTCCAAGCAACACAGCTTGTAATAAACAAGTTGAAAGTACTGTTAAATGACAAATACAGGTAATCAATATAAGTGTATAACAATTTATTTCATACTTTAATATGACGTAAAAAGCGCAAAAAGTGAAGCCTTATAAAGCATAAAATGGAAGAAAAATCATTCTCATACAAAAATATAACACCGCTAAGTGTAGGATTTAAACACTAGTCCATGGCGTGATAGGTTTGTAGCTTCTGTTCTAAGCCAACTCTGTTTGAATCCTGGAGAGTGTGAGCTGTTTAGTGGAATACCTGTAACTAGAAAATGAGAAGAATGATTAGTAATTTCCATTTAATTTCAAAAACCTTTATTGGTTATTTTGACAGATACGGGTATTTCGTCTACAATGTGCCGACTTCTTCAGTCTCGTGTACTAATACTCGACTATCGAGTATCATTCTTCTCAACTCTATTTGTTGAAAAGTAAACTCTGAGTATCTATGATACGCTTCCCACAATCCCACAATCCCAGAAGCAGATAAACTACAACTGATGAGACGATCCGAGTCTTGCTAGTGTATCGGCTCGTTCATTTCCACCAATACTGCAGTGACCAGGAACCCAGTATAGATTGACTTGATTATGACAAGACCATTTTTGAAGTGATTGAACACATTTCCAAACATGCTTAGATGTGCATGTTGCTGACTTTAAAGCATTTTGAGCTGCTTGACTGTCTGACATAATACATATTTGAATGTCTATAGTTTCTACGCAAGCATACAGCAGAACATTCCAGAATTGCTTGAATTTCAGCTTGGAATACAGTAGGCCACCTGCCCATTGGAATCGACATGTCTATCTCTGGACCAGTTACTTGTGCTCCAATTTGATTGTTCATTCTTGAACCATCTGTAAAGAAAACTATCGATCCTAGACGAAGATACGGACCACCGCATTCCCACGAATCATGCCCAGGATCAAATACTTGATATGCACGGTCGATGTAGTATGTTTTTTTCATCCAATCTTCGTTGTTCATAACTAAAGAATTTAGTTTAATAATTTTTAGAATGCTTAGATGTCCTATTCGATCACCACCAAAGAGGTTCATAGATCATTTCATTCTCATAGCGCTCCTTTCTGCTTCTAGTTTTACGAATTGATGCAATGGTGGTATATATGGTAACCCAAGTAACAATTTTAGTTTTATTCCAGCCGTATAACACTTCTCCCGGCTTTGTTGATAAAACTACAATCAAAACTGTTTTGTCTACCAACACCTCCTCTATGCTTCTTTAAAGCCGAAATTTGTACAATTGACCCACTCTATAGACGGTTGTGAAAACAAGTTAATAAAACCTTTATAAGAACATAAAGATTTTGAAAATGTTCTAGTGAAAGATGTTATGACCACTTGAGAACCTTCATAAAACCTATTGGCTGCCATGAAAACCAAATGGCCACAGCTGTCGAACTTCACTGTGAAATCGAGGTTGTTTTTTGTTGCTCTGCTTTGTTCGATTCTCTGCTCTTCTGATTTATATAGCAGTAAATTATATCTTAGAAAAGAGTTCTAGTGTTGCAGTAAATTTTATTTAATAGCAAAATATCCAAAACAAATTGATTTTTTACAGCGTATCATGCTCCAAATTATATGCGCATTTTTTTATGGTGAATATTGGCACGCTAAGAATTTACAACAACGTAAATCAAATTAAAAGAAATACATTCGATAAATTAATCATGCATTTCCTGAAAAGTGCTTGGAATTGGATGGAATTGCCATAAAGCCAATTTTTCTTCGCAATGACTATTATAAAACTATCTGGTCTTCTGGTAACTTCCTTCAATGCCAATTTGCCGTTTAATGCATTTACTGGAGGCAAAATGGTTTTAAAATGCTTTTTAAACTGACCATAATAAGATAATATCAATGAGTCCTAAAACGGCATTTCAATACAGCATTTTACGAGTTCATAAAGTCGAAATAAAACCTTTGATAGGAGTAAAAGGAATCTGAGAAACAAGGTTTAAGATCGTTGTTTTCAAACTGTGTAGGTTTTCATAAACCTGACTAAAATATGAAACCTATTGGCACTTCTTGGTGCCATAGTAAAACCAAATTGATTTCAAGTGGCTTTCATAAAACTTTAATGAAACTTAATAAAGCAGGATGGTGTTAGCAATGTTACTTGGGAAAGCATCCAGTGCTTTCGATGGTGTACTTCTCATTGCACCAGTGATTGAAATAGTTGCTAGCCTTTAAAGTCTTTCTAACTTTCTCTGAGCAACTCTCTCTTTCGTTTTTGGCCACCAGATCAATGAAGCGTAGGTAACCAGGGGTCTCACAATTGCCGAGTAAATCCAATGAATCATCTTCGGCTTCAGTCCCCATTGCTTCCCAAATGTTCTTTTACTTACGCATAGAGCATTGGTAGTTTGCGTTGTCGTCTGCTCTAGATGTGTATTCCAATTAAGTTTGCTGTCAAGGATTACTCTAAGGTATTCAGTATCTGAATGTTCCAAAAGGCTACCTTTCAATGTTACATTATCGAATGAGTATTTTTATTTATTTTTATTTTTAAATGGCACAATAGTTGTTTTGGAAGGGTTTATGTTCAGCCCTTCCCTATCATACCACGATGGAACAAAATTTAAAGCAATTTGCATTCTGTTTGCGATGATACCGTCGTATTTTCCACGTACTATTATAACTATAATAGTATAATAGTACATCTGCGAAGCCAACTATTTCGAAGCCTAGAGCTATCAGATTTTTGAGAAGATCATCAACTATTAAAGACCACAAAAGAGGTGATAACACGCCTCCTTGCGGGCATCCTATGATTGCTCTAACACTGATGAATGAGCTTCCGAGGCTCGCTGATATTTCTCTTGTTGATTACATCCCCGTAATACAAGTGCATTTGTCGAAATCACGTTTCGTCATAGCTGTGATCATTGACTCATGAGATGTGTTATCGAATGCACCTTCGATATCAAGGAAAGCAGCTAGTGAAATGCACGTTTTTTTTTTGACAGAATATTTGAGAGTGTATTGGTATGAGTTACGGTCTGAGGGGCAAATAACCGAGCTTGGGACCGGTGTGCTAGTACTTCCTGAGCAAAAAAAAAATTCGTTTTCTTCATGACTATCCACCCGCTGATTTTATGGCATTACGCTCAGGTATTTTACTTCTCATGCAGCGCTCTTGAATACCAAGTCCAGTTTTCAAGTTATTCGTTCCTGCTCGGGTTGTTTATAGAAAGGAAAACTGATTGATTTATTTTGAAGGCACGTCTCTTCACTTTAAAAATAAAATTATTGAACATTTGAATACGGTCCGTCATCAGCTATTCGATGAATTTTTGTCCTGTTGTTTGAACAAGAGCGTTGTACAGCTTTTTTATCGATTTGGCGAATGCATCTTTTGACTTTTTTATTCAGTTGTTTACAGTCTTTGGCTCCTCCAGTTGTTTTTGTACATCAGCGAACTCAAATATCTAAAGAAATCTTCAATCGGGCAACACTGGGACAAATTTGTTGGATTGCGGTTTTTTTTTTTTTTTTTTGGTACATACGGGATGTTTTTACTTTCCATGAAGGCTTGTGTTTTTCTCGCATAATGCGACGACGTTTTATACGGCCAAACACGTAATTTACATCTGCATGATATGTTCGAAGAAATGGAATCAATATTTTCTTCAAATATTGATTTTGGTACACTTCTTGATTAATAGCAGTGGTTTGGCTTGAACCATGGTTTGGAAATTCCTCTCTCGGATATGGCAATATAAAGCATTACCTTCTGCTCAAACTTATGCTTAAACTAATATGGGATGTGCGTTTTTGAGAGAGAGAGAGAGAGAGAAGTAGCTTTCACCATCCAAAACCAAACATTTTCCGGTGTAATTTCGGGTCATCCAGCGGCATTGGGATTTTACGGTTGATATCTGTTGCTTTGTCCCTCTCGGGGGTCAAATTTGTCACCTTGTCGATGGCGAGAGGGCTTATCTCATGCTAGAACGTTTATATAAAGGCACTAACATCGTAGAACGTTTATATAAAGGCACTAACATCAGGTGTGATACTGGCCGCAATTCACTCTTAGACTTTTTACTTTCAATCAAAGGGAAACGACTAAAAGTACACTTTTCATTTTCGTGGCAACTTATGTTGTTGTTTATCCATTTGTTTCATGGAATGAATAACCAAAATACCTGGTTTACCCATGGTGTAATAAGTGAAAGTAATTGCAAAATTTTCGAAAAAGGTGAATGTTTTGATCATGGTAAATATCTAACTGTTCGAAATGAAGCACTAAGCCACAGAAAAGTGTTACTTCTTACTGACGATGACAAGCATGTTTATTAGAGATAGGACGCGGAGGGCCCGCTTAGGAAACACGAGTAGTAGATTTAACCTTTCCAAGTAGTTTATTTTAGCAACAGTGCGGAGGGTCCGCTCAGTGAGGGTCTAGTGTTTGACTTACTATAGAAGAGGGGTGTTAATCACAGTAGTTCCATTTCACTTCTGGTTCAGCTCCATATCGGTTTCGTTTCGATTCCGTTTCGTCTCCATTTCGGTTCTATTTCGGGTCCGCTTTGGTTTCGTTTCGATTCCATTTTAATTTCATTACAATTCCATTTCGGTTCTATTCCGGTTCCGTTTCGAATCCGTTTTGCTTCCTTTTCAATTTAATTTCGTTTCCGTTTCGGTTCCTTTTCTGTGTAATTTCTATTCCATTTCTATTTTTTCTCAAAAAAAAGTGTTTAAAGTAAAGACCCTCTCGTAGGTCAAATTTGTCACCTTGTCGACGGTGAGAGGGCTTATCTCATGCTATAAACATGCATGTGAGACCAAGAATTTGACCAGTAGTGAAAGTATCACATTTTCTTATCATTTATTTCACTGCCACGTCGTAGAACGTTTATATAAAGGCACTAACATCAGGTGTGATACTAGCGGGCTATGCCGCAATTCACTCTTAGACTTCTTACTATCAATCTAAGGGAAACGACTAAAAGTACACTTTTCATTTTATTGACAACTTATGTTGTTACTCATCCATTTTTTTTATGGAATGAATAACCGAAATACCTGTTTGCTCATGGTATAATAACTAAATGTAATTGCAACATTTTCGAAAGGGGTGAATGTTTTGATCAGGGTAATTATCTGACTGTTCGAAATGAAGCACATAGTCATAGAAAAGTGTTACTTGAGACTGACGACGACAAGCATGTATATTAGAGATAGGACGCGGAGGGCCCGCTTAGGGAACACCATTGGAACAATAGAATGAACCTTTCCATGTATGAATCCTGGAAAGTGTGAGCTTTTTAGTGGAATACATGTAACTGGAAAATTAGAGGAGGAATTGGTAGTTTCCGTTTGATCTCAGCTACATTTGTTGCTTGTCTTGACGGATACGCGTGTTTCGTCTACGGTGTGCGGACTTCTTCAGTCTCGTGTACTAATATCGACTCTCGAGTGTTAGTGCATGGCACTGGGGGGGTCTGCGCATTGTGGACGGGATGCGCGTGTCTGTCGGGACGGGCGATGGAGGGTGGTTGGGGTTGGATGGGGGTTGCTAGTCTTTCTTCTTATTTTATCGTTACCTTTCCATGCAGTTTATAGCATGTGTCCTCCATACCAGATAATAAATAAATAGAAAAAAAGAAACTAGATAGGAAATAGAACTGTTCTTTTCCAAGTGTCAGATTAGTTAGTCAGTGATTTGAAATATTGTTAAGTTTGGGATGGGGATGGTTACTAGATCCAAAGCTAGGCTAGAATTTAAAATGTTGTTGTCTAAATTTAATCCAGTATTTTTTTTTTAAATCCTTTTTGATTCAAACATCATTACTTCTGGTTCATGCTGTTCAAGTTTTGTTAGGTTAGGAATTCGGAATTCTTAGTCAGAGAAACGAAAATATCGTCGTGAAAATATCACCAATAATCTCTCACCTACGCCCTGCATACTATGAAACACTAACACCCTCTTCGCTCTTATTTTCTTATTGATTTCATGATCGAGAACGGCTGTGAAATGGATCGATTGAAGTGCGAAGGACCTGCTCAGCCCTAGGCTACATGCGGTTTTGACAAGGAAGTGATCATATCTATTTCAAGAAAAAGTACATGTGAAGCATCCTCGAAAAAATCAAAGACAGCACACAAAGATAAGTATATGCGAAATCAAAACTGTCAAACTATCAAAAACATTCATCTTACTTAAGATGAAAAAGTTATATTACAGTCACTACTAGTTTCAAATCACAAACAAATTAAACATTTCAGATCATTTTGTAGCAACGCGGCCATCTCAATCCAAAAAACACTACAAACCCCTTACCCCAACCTAATCCTTATCACCTCCCATGGCGTTCAAGTAGTCCGCATAGACCAGTTCGCCATTACCCCTCCCTAACCCTCGGCTTTGGATTGACTTGCGCTCTCATTGCCCCACCAAACGCTGCAAAATGAAAATGAAAAAGGTTGTTGGATTTTGGGGTGATGGGGGGGTTGAGATATATTTTTTTTTTTTAATAATCTAACAACATATTATTAAGCTAGAAATCAGACCTTTCGAACTGAACAAAGGTCATCGAAAAGTGTTAATTAGGAGAGATGCTGACAAAGAATTAAAGGCTAAGGTTTTATGAAAAGAGTAGGACGCGGAGGGTCCGCTTAGGGAGTAGCCTTGAGGTCATAGAACAATTCTTCTCTATATCGGTTAGCTTTGCTTTAATAGTCTCTTGAATTAAAGGGATCCCTCTCGTGCTATAAACATGCATGCTAGATTGGGAGTTTGACCAGTAGTGAGATTATCAGGAGCTCTGATCATTTTTTTTACTGCCACGTCGTGGAACGTTTGTATAAAGGCACTGACATAGGGTGTGATACTGGCGGGATATGCCGCAATTCACTCTTAGACTTCTTACCTTCAATCGGGGGGAGAAGACTTTAAGTACACTTTTCATTTTCGTGGCAATTTATGTTGTTGTTCATCCATTTGTTTTATGGAATGAATAATCAAAATATCTGGTTTACTAATTTTCTAATAACTGAATGTAATTGCACTATTTTCGAGGGAGGTAAATGTTATGATTAGGGTATCAGCCCGACGATGACAAGCATGTATATTTGAGATAGGATGCGGAGGGCCCGCTTAGGAACCACCATTAGAAGCTATAGAATAGGCCTATCCATGTGGCTTATATCTGTAGCAGTGTTAGATGAGTCATATACAATAGCATACGGTCGTTGTTTTCGTATCACCTCCTTGTTTATAAAGTTCAATGACGGCAAATCGGTTGTAATCGGTTGTAATGCGAGGCAACGAGAGTTTACCCTTCATATCACACTTTAAATTAATAGAAAGGATAAACAAATAAAAAATAAACCCGCTAGATAGCAGCTATACAAGTTCTTCTCAAAGTTTCAAATTAGCTCTTATATGAAATATATTTAAATTTGGGATAGCAACTAGATCACAAGCTGCAGGGTAGGCTGTAATTTAGGGTTTATTCAAACAAGTATTATAATTTTTTTTCTTCATGGTTAGTCATTTTCAGTCAAAGAAACAAATAGTCGTTGTGAGAATATCACCTATAATCTCCACACACCAGATACTAAAATCGTCTTTTTCTTCACCTTTTCATGATAACCTTGGTCTGCATGCGGTTTTGCAATGATGGTTGCATGGACGCGAGCGGTTGTGGAATTCAAGCAGCTGTTCAGCCAGCGTCGCATGCGGCTTAGGTAGTAAGTATATGGCTGCACATCATACAGGTAAGCTCTCCAGAAACAATTATAGGGTTGCAAGGAGATGTCGAATACATGAGACTTGGTTATAAATAAATACAATTTAATCCAGGAATCAAATAGAAATACAGTATCTATCAAACACAATTACAGACTATAATCACGTACACATTATTATGAATAGTCTTATTCATATAAGACACAGAAATACACAGTACACTGACGAAAACTCAACATGGACAAGAACATACACAATACATGAGAGCGAATCAATTTTATTAAAACTATTTGAATCATCACGATAAAAACAGTGACCAAATGGGCACCATAGCCTAGGAACGTCTGTGTGTTGATTTAAAATAGAGGCTCATAGAAGCGAATTTTACCAATAAAAGGGTCCAGTGCAGATTAAAAGTAAGGGCCTGCTACCACTGTGACACCAACAAAAAAAAAAAAAAAAAATATTTTTTTTTTTTTTTTTTTTTTTGGGTTGATAATTTAAATTTTTTTTTTTTTGTGTTCGGTTTTAAATAAAAAAAAGGGGGTGGTGGGGGGCGCGGCCAAGGGGGGGTGGGTGTTTTTTTTGTTGAATAGAAATAAGAATAAAAAAAAAAAATTGGGGGGAGGTTAAAATAAAAAAAAAGGGGGGGTGGGGGGCCGCACAAGTGTGGGGGGTGTGTTTTAATGGGATACGAAAAAATATTAAATAAATATTTATATTTAAAAAAAAAAAAAAAGGGGGGGGAAAGGGGGGGGGAATAGAAAAAGATCTTATGATACACAGCAGTAACACATCTACACTACCTAGAATCACCTTCCCTAAAACCCTGAAGCAGATAAAAATAAAAAAATAAAATATCATTTAAGACAAAAATGCTATTAATACAAATCTCCTACTTGAATGATGTACATGGCATTTTATGGCAAATTAAATTAGTTGACCATGTAAAAAGCGACTACAGTAAGTCAAAATGAGAACATAATATGCGTATGTACAAAACATATCTGACATCCACTGGTTTGTTACGGAAAAAATATAATTAGATATAGCATAGCATAGCATAGCATAGAACATTTGCACAAAGCGTAGGGGGAGTCACCGAGATAAGCCTATCCACCTCCACTCAACATTTCGCCAAAAAATGTAAAGTATCGTAGACCCGCTTCTCTCTGCGCACCTGGCCACGTCCTTAAAGGGCGATACGGTCTAAATTTGGTCAATATCAACTTGACGTATTTCTTTCAATTTTGCATTTAAAAAACCTGAACACCCCTCATTTTGAAGGTGTGTGTGTGTAGAATGTTGCTCCTATTTTGATTTTGGAATTCACTCTTCAGTTGTCAAAATGCCGTCCAAGCAAGAAGAGCAGCGTATCAAAATTTTGCTCGCGCATCGCGAAAATCCGAGCTACTCGCACGCAAAGTTGGCAAAATCGCTAATAGTTGCCAAATCAACCGTTACAAATGTAATTAAAGTGTTTGGGGAACGTTTGTCGACAGCCAGGAAGTCTGGATCGGGGGGAAATCGAAAACCGGAAGCCGCTGAGACGACAAAGAGAGTTGCCGGTAGTTTCTAGCGAAACCCTAACCTATCTCTCCGAGATGCCGCAAATAAGCTGGGTGTATCGTCTACAACCGTGCATCGAGCCAAAAAACGAGCCGGACTATCGACTTACAAGAAGGTAGTGACTCCAAATCGCAATGATAAACAAAATACGACGGCCAAAGCGCGATCCCGGAGGCTGTACACGACGATGCTGACGAAGTTTGACTGCGTGGTAATGGACGACGAAACCTACGTCAAAGCCGACTACAAGCAGCTTCCGGGACAGGAGTTTTATACGGCAAAAGGAAGGGGAAAGGTAGCAGATATTTTCAAGCACACGAAACTGTCAAAGTTCGCAAAGAATTATCTGGTTTGGCAAGCCATCTGTACCTGTGGCTTGAAAAGCAGCATTTTCATAGCTTCCGGGACTGTCAACCAAGAAATTTACGTGAAAGAGTGTTTGAATAAACGTCTGCTGCCTTTCCTGAAGAAACACGGTTGTTCCGTACAGTTTTGGCCGGATTTGGCATCTTGCCATTACGGTAAAAAGGCCATGGAGTGGTACGCCGCCAACAACGTGCAGGTGGTTCCCAAGGACAAGAACCCTCCCAACACGCCAGAGCTCCGCCCAATTGAGAAATACTGGGCTATTGTCAAGCGGAACCTAAAGAAGACTAAAAAAAACTGCTAAGGACGAGCAGCAGTTCAAGGCAAACTGGCTTTCTGCGGCGAAGAAGGTGGACAAGGTGGTTGTACAAAATCTGATGGCAGGGGTCAAGCGTAAGGCCCGGCAATTCGGATTTGGAAAAGCGGAAGCCTAACTGAATATTTTTCCTGAATTTTATACTAATTGAACATGAAAAAGAAATTTAATTTGATTTTTTAAATAAACGATTTCACCGATTTACACGCGTTTTCCCTTGACCAAATTTTGACCGTATCACCCTTTACAACTGTTTGAAAAACTGATAATTGTCTTGACATCTATTGCCGAAAGTGCTGGGAACCCAAACAATCTTCATAAACGTTCAAGAGATAAAAAATTGGCGAATTTCAAAATTTTATTTGTAGAATGGTTATATGTATACAATATTGCAATATGGTTGTAAAAAAAAACAATATGTTGAAATTATTAATAATGATAGGAATATGATACACAGGGAAATGATATATTATAATAATATACAGCTTGGTGTCTCTTTAGAGCTCAAAGTCAATAGGAGAACATAATATGCGTATGTACAAAATATATCTAACGTCCACTGGATTGTTACTGAAAAAAAAAAATAGGTAAATATTAATATCCTCATAGTCCTGGAAAAGCTGAAACAGATAGATTATTCCAAATATCAATGAAAGTATTTTTTTATAAGACATGTGGTTGAAAATTTTCTTTATACTGTCCTAGTTACATTTCAAAGATAGAAATTGGAGCGATCGAAGAGCCCTGTTTGATGATTTCTGAAATAAATGGCTTATCTTATCATAATACTACCAAATAAAATATTTAAATATAATCATATACTGCTTATAAGCGCATACCAGTCTTTTATGAATATAGTAGTTGAAATTCAGAAGTGCAATTTCAAAGTAAATGTTATGCTAAAATGCTGAAAAATAAAATGAGCCTTTGATACCCGTCATGTTGCTCCAGGGTCTTACATGGTTTTGGAATGCAAAGATGATTCGAAAGCGTGCTGAAATTGTTAATAACATGAGAATGTAAAATAAATAATATGATTTATAGGTACACGATCTTCAGTCGCACCCCCTCACTTCGCTATTGTCAGATTGACAACATTGCCCAGGCTACGCTAACCAGCGTCTCCATGTTTCAG
Organism: Aedes koreicus; assembly: GCA_024533555.2. Classification (NCBI taxonomy): domain Eukaryota; kingdom Metazoa; phylum Arthropoda; class Insecta; order Diptera; family Culicidae; genus Aedes; species Aedes koreicus. The sequence continues at coordinate 124,300 of JAHHFK020004690.1, forward strand.
CTGGCAGTCTTTTGTAATCATATGACTCGTGGAGGCGTGAGGTAGGAACTTGTGAGGACGAGAGGTTGGTCGCACCCTCCTTCGAAGTTGTCAACTCACCATTTGAAGCCCCTGTTCCTGAGGATGCCTGAGAATACGATAAATGGTTGAAACTGGAACATTCTCGGTTTTAAAATGGTTCACTGTGCACTTTTTCCCGTGATTTATGTTCGTTTGATTGAACTGTACAATCCGCTTGCTTCGACGGCATTTTGAACACAACTGAACAAGTTGAAACGAAACGAAACATGCTGGGGAGACAGAGAGCATTGATTCACATAATTTCTCTTTTCTCTGTGCACGTTTGTGGTTTGGTATGAGAGAGTTAAAATCATTCTCATTTTTTAGTTATACCTCGTTGTAACAGGCTTTCCCAAATAGTACGCACAGAATACGAAGTCAATATCCAGATCATCTTTGTTCAATCACATTACTTGAATAATGCTTAAAAGTTTCTTAAACTAAAAAAAACTTTCATATTTTCAACTCTTGCAGGTACTCTTCACCAGCGTCTATGTCATCGTAGTGTATTACCTGACGTCCCAACCGATGGAACCGAAGCGGGCCGGCATGTTTGTGCTGATCTGCATCCTGACGTCGCTGGTGGCCCAAAGCCTTGGCCTGTTGATCGGAGCCGGGATGAGCGTAGAAACGGGGGTCTTTCTCGGCCCAGTGTCCACCATTCCGATCATACTGTTTTCCGGCTTCTTCGTCAACTTCGACGTCATTCCCAAGTACCTTCAGTGGTTGACGTACGTCAGTTACGTCCGGTATGGCTTCGAGGGTGCCATGGTCTCCGTCTACGGCATGGACCGGGAGAAGCTGCGCTGCACGGAGATCTACTGCCACTACCGGAGCCCACAGAAATTTCTCGAGGAAATGTCGATGGACAAGGCCGAGTACTGGATCGACGCAACGGCCCTGTTCTGTTTCTTCATCGGTCTGCGCATCGTTGCCTACCTGGTGCTCCGCTGGAAATTGCATTCCATCCGTTAAAATGTAGTTAACCCGATCATGATTAGGATGTCTTTTTGTCGTATTGTTTTTGGTAGGGTAGTTTAGTTTCCACATTTGTTTTTCACTAATGATATGTAGCGCATATTATTACGGTGATTGATGGACGGGAAGAACCAATCATGTATTTATTTTTTGAAATACAATTCAAACAACGGATGACACTTTGGGACGGTCCATTGAACCTAACATCAAACATTAAAAAAAACAAAACAACATTTTTCGATCTTTTAGGATAATAATCAATATTCATACTCTAGCCAATACCATAGGTAATGATGTTCGCTTCGTAAAAACATGAGAATTGCTGCCACCAAGTGAAACCCGTTGGACAAAATGGCCGTCCCAATTTGTGCATCAGAATAGAATCATATAAAATTGAGGTTTTTAACCACATATATCACACGATTGCGAATATTCTCAGAAAATTACACAAAACACCGAAACACATAGACACAGAAAACAATAGTAGAAAAAAAAAACCACTCATACACTCACACACATTAATGTAGCCTCAAAATATATTCATCCTTAGCTGTTAGGATAAACCAAAAAACAAATCTACCAATCAATGGTGAAGCAAGCGATTTAGTGCGCGGTACTCGAAATGCGGTCGATATATTAATGGAAACAAAAGAAAAAAAACATGTTGAAAAATTATTGACAAAAAAACTGAAAATCTTTTTGCTAAAAATTATAACAATAGCACACAATAGCAAATGCATTTCGAAATTTTTCATTAAATCAAAGCGGAATGAAGAAAAAAAAAAGGAATCAACTGATGGTTAGAATTGAGTTTAAAAATTGTGATAGGAGGATCAAATGTTGAAAATTGTACGAACGAAGGCAAAGAACCAGTGAATGTGCAACTGATTTAAGGGAAAATCTGAAAGCAAGATGTGACTATTATTGTTTTCGGTAGGCTATAAGCAAAATGCGGATGGAAGTGTGTATCAAATTTCTATTTTTTCTACCAAGTTGAAGCATAGTTTGTGAGCATCCGGCTGATGATGATGATTGGGCTTTTTGGCTTCATCTTTATCGAATAAGTTGCCTAAATTTCCCCCGAATTGATGGTGGTACTCGTAGGTTAGTTTACGTTTTTTTCTTCTTCGAATAATCCAGCAGGAAAACCGTTATCAGTATAGTATTTATGTGCTTTATAAGAAACGAACCTTCATGAGCGAGAGAACAAAGCAGCAACATAAAAAAAAAAACAATCTGTGACCGAGAACATACTCATATGAATGAAGTGATTAGTTTCAGTGCATACTAAACGACCTACCATTCTTTCATTTTGCGTATTTCCATTGAGGCGAGGTGAATTGTGAAATGTTGCGGTAAAGGATCAGTAGCGTGTGCGAATCTAGGAGGATGCTGTCTAGGAGCCAAAATGCGGACATAAAACGCAAAGAAAACACATTTTTTGGTGATTTTTAGCTGCGAATTAGTGTGATATGAAACTTGATTTCACCAATTTTTAACATAAGAGTCAGAAAAAAAAGTATAAGTCGTTTTAATGTACGTTGAAAGAAATCCTGCCTTCAACATTTGCTTTGTTGCTGTACCACTGAGTGCCTCGACAATCGAAGCATATGTAGGGCTTTTATTCCATCCACTTCAACTTGTTAAAGTGGCTGAATGGTTACTATGTAGAGCCACGACGCTGGCGGCCACGGTTCGAATCCTGGTAACAATTCGAATTTTTGTTTTTTGTCAGTCCGGACTCAACAACTAATACACTGCACAACCCACGCACACATTGAATTTTTCAAAGCGAATTGATGTGATGCTTTTTTGCCCACGACCAATGTTGCATTTTTTCTCCAAGTTACGATCCATTACGAGAAATGAAACAAAATCATTCGCAATTGCATTACAATCTTGCTTTTTTATTTTGGGTGTAGCTGAACCCGGTGCGAGCCTTGCTACGCTTCCAACTAAATGAATAAAAATGTAATAGAACTGGCGCTTTTATGTTTTTTTTGGAATGAGTTTTGTTAAAATATTTTCGTTTGCTTATTTATGTGTGTAATTTCTCCAAAATAAAACGTAGGTGTGTGTTTTGACGTCAGCTACGTCTTACGGCAAGGGTACGGTGTCAATTGAAAATCAAAAAATAATCGACCGTCACGAAATATCGTTACAAATGAAACGCTTATAACTCAATATATGCTGGATAGATTTTCAAGATGTTTACATCAATCGGTTGCACAGTACCTTCCAATCACAGATTTCAAATGTGAGCAAGGGAGGTCTCATATGCAGTAGTGAACGATATAAACCGGGTACACCTTCGCAATTTTTCTCATTCGTGTTGCAGTACTGGAGATGTGCAGAGCAACGAGTTAGTACCAGGGATGCCAGATATACAGGCATATCTGTATTTATACAGACATTTGACCGTACATACAGACCTCATACAGATTACAGACATTATACAGATAGTTTTATAAAGTATGAAATTTATGCAGCCATTGATATCTATCAATAAAGAGATAATGATTCAGAAACGATTTGAATAATAAGTGTCTTTTTTTATATGACTGGCCTGACTACGGCCATATTTTTCTATGCAAGTTTTTTGAGAGCTTCATATTTCCATATTCTTGACCATATATTTCAAATCATCTCTAAAATCTATTAGAGATAAAATCTCTCAAATGTTTGTTCTTGATTCTTTCTCTATTTTCTCTAAGAGTATTGATGCAAGATGAATACATTTTGCAATCTTTTATTTTTAATTTTAGCTTGGTTCAAAGTCGTGATTATTGAGCGGATTTATGTTAGATGAGAAAAAAGATCTTAATGGGAAATTTAGGTTTAGCAGTACTCAGAACTTCTAAACAACAATTTGATATGAAAGAATTAGCAATAGCATTAGCATTGACGTTTGCACACCTCGTGGATGCAGCTACGATGAGGAATAATTCGTCGAAGACATTGCATGCCACCATGAAACGAAACCAGTTACTGATACGTTTTTTCACACAATAATCTCCACGAAGAAACTCCTCGATCGCTCACCTGGCCACGTCCATGCAACCGTTGGTGAATCATGGATACATTGGATACCAAACAGGCTGAATCTGTGAAACCGAGGGCTCGAAAGCTGTACGACAAACTGCTGACCGATAAATCGGCTATGTTATCATGGACGACGAAACCTACATAAAACTCTGCCGGGACCACAGTGTTATACCTCGCCGAACGGAAAGGATGTTCCTGGATCAGTGAAAGCCAATTACACCGAAAAATTCGGCAAGAAGGTAATGGTGTGGTAGGCCATATGCGGATGAGGAAAAATATCTCGTCCATTCATTACGACAGACAGAATGAATGGTCAAATCTACGTGAAGGAGTGTCTGCAAAAAAGGTTGCTACCCTTGATCAAACAGCATAACAAGCCTACACTCTTTTGGCCTGATCTTGCTTCCTGCCATTACTCTAAATATGCTCTACAGTGGTACAAAACGAACAATGTCGTATTCGTACCAAATGAGATGAATCCACCAAACAGCACAAGGGAAAAGTTATAGAGTTAAGGGAAAAGTTATAGAACTCGCCTACCCTACGAAAAATCAAGAAAATTGAAATGAAGATGGAAAGAAAACATTATTATTTACTATGTTCGAGAATAAAATAATCAAAAATCACAGAATGGTCTTTTTTATTTGAGAAAGAAAGTGTATTTATATTTTTCGGAACAATCTATATTCCTGATCTGTTACAACCATGGATAAAATACGCCCGTCCATCAGACGGTTTTTCCCCGCACCTGATCAAAATTTACAATGTATCCGATTCTAGATAGACTAAAGTGTGTATTGGATAAAAATGGCACCGAAAATTTTCTTCAACTTTTGTACCGTAAGAGTTAAAAACCTGAAAATTTGACAAATCTTATTCATAGTGTCAAATTTCATAGTTATTCATATATTAGTTCCAGTCATGTTGTCGAAACAAGAAATTGTCCGTGAAAAGTTTTGTGCACCTAGAATAAAAATCCAGAGGCGTCCTACCGACGGATCGCTATAAAGCTTGGAATTGCAAATACAACTTTGTGATAAGAACCTTCAAGGAACGTCTGAGTTCCCGAAGAAAGGAAGAGAGTGGTTGCAAAAGTGGTCGAATGGACTGTGAAGTGGTCAGGAAAGTGCTGCAACAGTTCAAGAACCCTCCAAACATGTCAATTCGAGAAGTCGCTAAAAAGTCCAAGGTGTTAGTCGGTTTTGTCCAGAAAACCATGAAGCGTGCTGGGTTCCATGCTTACAAGGTGCAAAAAGCCCCAAACCGGAATGAAATGCAAAACGTCACGGTGAAAACCCGCACCCGGAAACTTTACACGAAGATGCTCAACAAATCGTGCTGCATCGTGATGGATGACGCTCCGTTTCTGTGGTAGGTACTCTTGGTACCGACGTTAGCAAGGTCTGCGTTGAGCCTAGCCAGGGTCTATAACAGCCCCTTGGGTTGGAACGGCGACTTCCCCACTCCAGCGCCCGGTGTTCGTCCGCTATAACCAACGGCTTGCCACCAGATACCAACAGCTTGGAACGCTAGATAACCGCGTAGGGTGAGGAAAAAAGCGCACCGTTCGGACTCCACAAATGCGCTAGATTTTCCGGCGACGAATCAAGCGAAATTCTTCGATTTCCATCCGAAAGTTGGCGAAATCACTGAAAATTTCAAAATCTTCCGTTGGAGCCATAGTTCACGACGATTTGAAGCTTCAGTCATATAAACTGTGCAAGAATCACTACTTGAATGACACCATGAAAGCAAACCGGTTGAGAAAAGCTAAGGTTCTCCTGAACCGCTTATCCGAGGGCCGCTATCGGTCAGTGCTGTTCACCGATGAAAAATTTTTCACAATCGAGCAGCATTACAACCACCAAAATGATCGGCAGTTGTATCCTGCTGCTTCAAAAAATCGTGGATGTATTTCAAGGAGTCATCGTCCCGCTTCTGTCATGGTTTGGGCTGGAATAACTCATTGCGGCAAACCCCCTTTGATCTTCATCAACAAGGGGGTGAAAGTGAATCTAGTGGTATATCAGAAGCTACTTACTGACACAGTAGCTTCTTGGGCATCGCAGCATTTCGGCAAAAATAAATGGATTTTTCAACAAGACTGGGCGCCGGCTCATGGAGCAAAAAAGACTATTAGTCTTTGCGAACGCATTTTCCCAAGCTTTATAAGCAAAGATGATTGGCCTTCTAACTCACCGGTCTTGAATCCAATGGAATGTTCGGTATGGTCCATCTTGGAGTCAAGAGCCTGCAGTACACCACATAAATCACTAGAACATCTAAAATCGTCTCTTTTAAAGGTTTGCGAACAAATATCTGTCGAAGAACTCGCGGCCATCGTGGATAGCTTCCCGAAACGTTTGAAGGCGTGCATCTCAGCACGAGATGGCCATTTTGAAATAAACAAATAAAACTTGTAATTTGCAAACATATTGCTATAACAAACAATACATATTGATTTTTTAATCCAAAAATAAAAGATAATTTTAACACCATTTTGTTGTACGTATAATATTCGGACACCCTGTACTACCTTCTGCTCAAATATGAACGAGACTGGTTAAATAAAACACAAACGATTAATTATTCCTCAATATTTATTTTGTCTCCTTCAAAATAATCACCATCGGAGGCGATACACATATTCCAACGTTTTTTCCATTCCTTATAGCACTTTTCATACTCTTCTTTTCGTATCGCCTTAAGCTCCCTCTTCGAATTCTCTTTTATGACTTCAATCGTCTGAAACGTTTACTACGAAGCGGCCATTTGAGTTTGGGGAGGACGAAAAAGTCACATGGTGCCATATCAGGCGAATACGGCGCTCGAGGAACGATGTTAACGTTGTTTTTGGTAAAATAATCGCGAACTGAACGTTATGTGTGAGCTGGTGCATTACAGGGTGGCCACACAATCTTAGTTTAAAAATTCCCGCATTTTTCCCGAATTTTTCTCGTATTTTTGCCTAATTTTCCCGACTGGGAAAATAAGTTAATATAAATTGGATTAAAAGCTATTTTTGAAGATTCTGAGGAAATTGTTCAATCTGAAATTCTGACTTGTTTCATTCAGGCAAAATGACGGATAGCATCCGCAAAACGGGCTGCTTGAGTATTGCCTAACCTTCTTTAGTCTCGCATTTTGCAAACGAGAACAAGGATTGCTCTACATAGATAATTGATTTTCAAGTTTCTAGAAGCATAAACATCGAAGAAAAATAGTTAAGCATTCGAGGTTTTCAGGTAAAAAATGATGCACGTGCGTTGCGTGCGTATTGTACCAAAGACTTCATGATTTAAACGTCGTTGACAGTTCGTACACAGCCCAAGTAACAATTTTAGTTTTATTCCATCCGTATAACACTTCTCCCGGCTTTGTTGATAAAACTACATTCAAAACTGTTTTGTCTACCAACACCTCCTCTATGCTTCTTTAAAGCCAAAATGTGTACAAAATGGCCCACTCTAAAGACGATTCTTAAAACAAGTTAATAAACCTTCATAAGACCATAAAGATTTTGAAAATGTTCTAGCGAAAGATGTTATGACCACTTGAGAACCTTCATAAAACCTATTGGCTGCCATGAAAACCAGAATGCGGCCAAATGGCCACAGCTGTCAAACTTCACTGTAAAATCGAGGTTGTTTTTTGTTGTTCTGCTTTGTTCGATTCTCTGCTCTTCTGACTAATTTAGCAGTAAAAAAAAGGTCTGATGTTTCGGGAAATTTTGTTTGATAGCAAAATATTGAAAACAGATTGTGTTCTCTACAGCGTATTATGCTCGAAATTATATGCGCATTTATTTTGATGGTGAATATTGGCACGATAAGAGCCGAAAATTAATGCGCCTCGGAAATTATGGGAATTTACAACAACATGAATCAAATTAAAACAATTACATTTGGTAAAATAATCATGAATTTCCTGAAAAGTGCTTGAAATTGGATGAGATTATCTAAAAGAATGCCGAAATAAGTCTCCGATCTACAATTTATTTGCATACCATTGAAAATTTGATGCATTTATTTTTCCACATTTCAATTATTTCTTATATTTCAGTATGGCGATTGGAAAAAAATCACAGTTTTTCCATAAAGCCAATATTTCTTCGCAATGACTATTATTAAACTATTTGGTCTTATGGTGACTTCCTTCAATGCCACTTTGCCGTTTAAGGCATTTACTGGAGGCAAAATGGCTTTAAAATGCTTTTTTAACTGACCATAATAAGATAATTTCAATGAGTCCTAAAACCGCATTTCAATACATCATTTTACAAGTTCATAAATTCGAAATAAAACCTTTGATAGGAGGAAAAGGAATTTGAGAAACAAGGTTTTAAGATCGTTGTAAACAAGTTGTGTAGGTGTAGGCCATAATAAAATCAAATTGATTTCAAGTGGCTTTCATAAAACTTTAATAAAACTTAATAAAGCAGGATGGTGTTGGCAATGTTACTTGGGAGTTCGCTGAGCTACCAAACTTTTCGCTATTTGGTTTTCCTCCAGACTCTTTTCATTTATTGAAATTCCTCGCTCCATCATCGCATTTGCGACAGGATGAGCCCCTTTTTAACAAATGTTTTCAAATTTGGCAGCTCCTTCTAGGAATGACCAATCAGTTCTAGCCAAAATTTGTTCAAACGCTGTTCTTTTCTCTGGATTCCGGCAAGCTGCTCAAATTCTTCTTTTACTTTGTGAGCCACTGCAGCGCTCAGATAGTATTTATCTACGTTTCAGACACAGTTCCAGACGCTTTTTAGCTGTATCCGTGAAGTGAGTTATAACATCAGGGTGTTAAACGTTAACGTGACGTAAGGCGTTAAAGTGTATTTCAAAGGATGTTTGTTGAGTAGCTCCTTCAAAAAACCACAGTTAAAAGGTCGTTGTCGGAAATTTCTGCAAATTCTCTCGCTTTTTTGATTGCCGATTTAGATGCAAAAACAGATTTCCACATTAATGAATATTGCTCTCCGTCGATTCTATTTCAATGACCGATTTTCTTTAACTGTCAGACGATCGGGCTTAACAATTTTCTCCATAGCAGCTCTAACTAGTCCCTTCAAATCGTCAAAAGAAACGGAGCTATAGGAGATTAGGTAGGAATTCCCTGAGAAACGACTCGACCATTGCAGCAGACATGATGACAAAATTCAGCTTTGGTACCAGCATCTTCTCGTCGTTTCTGTCCACTGCAGTAACAAATGTTTGTCTATTATACAAATGGACTGAGACTTTATGGTATTATAAAAATGACAACAGTGTAACCACCCCAGATTGGCGGAACTCGTGTAGCATATAAAATTATAAATATTGTTAAAAGCTTGCAAAGACAATCATTGCACTAAAATTTACAGTAGTGCATGCAATGGCGATGCTTCAGTCATAAGGTCACAAGGAGTTCCAAGGACTCCAAGGAAAAAAAACGGTACGTTTTGAAACAGGCTGAACAACGCCAGCAGAAAATGATCCATATGCCAATATGTTTGTCTTATCCCCTCCTTGAAGGAATTGTGTACGACGTCACCAATGGTGATAGGAAGGATTTGGTACCAACCTTCAGAAGACACGGGGAACCCACGTAACCTTCAGTAGATATCAAAGGAAAATGGGAACGAATAGTCGGAGAGAATAGTTGAACAGAATGCCCTGTTTGGTGTTCAGAACAAAAATTTATTCAAAAAAGGTCTTTGGGAGCATCTAGTCTAAGAAGGTTAAGTGATGCTCCATTTCTCTTCAAATGGTTGGGACTTTAGCATTAACTATAGTCCTAGCTCCCTATGGCTTATGGTCATAGCGCATTACTCGCTCTCTGAAAAGAGAAGACTGTCTGAACATATAAGAACGGGTAGTGAAAGAGAACTTTTCAGAATGAAGCCAAAAAAAATAAATACTTTCAAACCCAAAATCACGTCTGAATTCTTCAATTAAAACAGCTTCTTGGATAATATTTGGTTATCTAAATCCTAAACCGTAATGCATTGATAGTTAGCCACAAGACTGAATACTGGGATTTGAAAGCCTTAAATTTACTTGATCTTCGTCTTTTGTGTTATAATAACATCCGACATATGTTTAACGCAGTCGGTTCCACGCGTCACGACAGGTGACAAGTTCAAATTCGCTCTCTTCCATGAAAGATTATAACATGATAACTTTTTGCTATGCTCGAAAATTGATGGTGTAGGAATACGTTTTTGTCAGTGATACACGGCTACACAGCGTTAAGCACATAGTTCATTCGCGTGTAATATTATTAAATCCGAACATGGCAACAGTTAAGCATCCTCAAAATATTTTAAGACGAACGTCCGGATCTTGCAATATTTAATTTCATATGTTCTCAAAAATTTGGATATCAAGGGACAAAATGAGTCCTACAGGATAAGATTAATCTAAATTTTACTACGACAACCCATGACATTGTGGACCTTTTTTCTTTATTAAATTTTATTGCAACATTCTGATTTTTCCCGATGGTTATTAAAGCTAGATCTTTGGGATCCAAACGGGTATCAAAGAGCATTTGAATTTGCATTTACAGTAGCAGCATTTGGAAACATCATTTTATGTTCCTCAACCTCTACGTCATGTCGTGTAAGTGATCATTGAAATTTTTGTGGTCATGTAAATTTAAGAACAGACGCAAATTTCAATCAAACGGGCCGCTCCTTTTATGTGCATCCAAATAGACTTAAATTTACACGATTTTTCTAAGAGTGTATCGTTGAGGTAGTTAACGAGATAAGCCTATCAACTTCCGCTAAACATTTCGCCAAAAATGTGTCGTAGACCCACTTCTCTCTGCACGCCACGTCTTTACAACTGTTTGAAAACATGATGATTGTCTTAATATCTATTGAAGAAAGAGGTGAAAACCCAAACAACCTTCATATACGTTCAAAGAATTGGCGAGTTTCAATATTTGTGGAATGGTTATATATGTTCAATATAGTTAACCCTTGATTAAAATTGAATGACTGGGAGTATTTCTAGAGTTGGAAGTACTCAAGCCGGAGTTGGAAAATCACGTTCATGCTCTCATTCATTCATAAATACTTACACATATACGCACATGCACACATGCATATATACATACAGCGAGCGAAGTTGACCATATAGTAGCTCGATCCTTGCACGGCACCCGCCACCGAGATCAACCAAGGGTAGCTCTCCTCCAGCAGTTGATCCTCGGCAACAGTCATCACGGTGTCCAGAGCTCGGCACTAGTGGGCATCGCTCGCGCATTCCGCGAATTCTTTGTCCGTGAGTCCGATAACCTTGAACATATCGCCCAGCAACTGCGACAGTTTTTTGTTCTGCTCACAAACTTCACGGATCACGACTATTTTTTTAACGATCAGAAAACGCGACCGGCTTGGTTGACTTCCAAAACCCTACTTCATCACAGTTAACTACAAATACTTGACGAGATGCACAAAACGTGTTCAACGTGTTTGTGGGCTTCGTGGTCAAGCGGTTAGCGGCGTCTTCCGTCGTTCAAGCGATTGCCATGAAGTGAGGGTTCGATTCCCGCTCCAGCTTGTGGAACTTTTCGCAAAACGAAAATGTCTAATCTGGTCCACTGGGTGTTAGGTTAAGGTGTCCGTTGTATTTCGCTCTATGTTTAATGTTCAGTCTGTACAACCTTGAGTTGAAGACGGTGTAAATGTCTTATAAATACTACTTTTAGATAATACATCATTATTAGTAATAATTTTCAATCGCAGCGAAAAAACAAACGTCACGTTCGCTCACAGGCACAGCCTCCTCACAAAAATTTAATATGGAAGAATCTCCTTAAAATTTCAAAGACCTTACAGAATCTTTGAGAGCTGTTTAACTTTTCACAATATTTAATGGATATTATTCAAAATATATGATACTAGCTGACCCGGTGCGAGCGTTGCTACGCCTGCAACTAAATGAATGGAAATTAATTATAGCTGGCGAGTTTATAGTTGGTTTTCGGAATTTGTTCTTATCAAATATTTTTGTTGGCTAATGTTTATCTTCGATTATAGAGTTAATTTTTTTTATTTTGTTTCTGTTGTTATTTTCAAATATATATCTGGAAAAAAAAAAAATAAATGTAAAATTATTGTTTTTTTTTTCATTTTTTATAATACCTGGATTGCTGTTGTATATGTTGTTTAAATCGTAAGAGTACCATCTACGTGTTTCTCTTGGTTGATGCTTGGTCATGCTTCTCGGTGCTCAGTGTACTCGCGGAATGCGCTTCTGCGTGACGAAATTGGTCGGTTTCTCTTCTGCTCGGTGGTTCCTTCATTCTGCGAACTACACCTAATTTTTTAATATTTACCTTCGTCATACTTTTGATTTTTTTTTTTTCAATTACCTTTTTCACTGTTGTGCTTTGGGATATATTATATTCCTCGTTTTTCCGCCTGGCGCATAAACGAATAAGTTCTTCGGATTTCCTACGCGAGAGCAGGCGACATAAAGTTGTCCATGAGAAAAACATGGTCGTTCGAGATCCAATCCGCAAACTTCAAGTGACTGCCCCTGAGCCTTGTTGATCGTCATGGCAAAAGCCAGTCGTACCGGGAACTGTAGCCGCTTAAAATCAAACGGAAGATCCGTTGGTATCATTGGGATACGAGGTAGCAAAACATCTTCTCCTTTGTAGTTACCATTTAAAATGGTTGCCTCAATGATATTGTCCATCATCCTTTTTATAGCGAGCCGTGTACCGTTACAAAGCCGCGGGGGATTTATGTTACGTAAAAGTATGATTGGAACGCCAACTTTTAATTTCAGGACATGTGGCGGCAAACCGGGTAAATCAAGTGAGTTGAGGAATTCGGTCGGATAGTTCACTACTTCGTCATTATTCGTTACTGTATCTATTGATTTGTATGTTCTCTCATTCCCTTCTATTACATCCTGAATACTGTAATTTATTTTGTTAACGTCCTGGTTTTTTGGTGCAAGGATTGCTCGTACGCTGGGCCACTGGTGATTCTTGTGGTTATTTGCGATGTCTGGAAACACCTTCGATATAAGCTGGTCTTTGGTGGCTACAATTTCACAGAAATCCGCTGGAAATGTTATACATTTCGATGTTTCATCGATGGGCATTTTTCCATTTCCGATTTCTAGGAGTTCTTTCGCAAATCTTCCAGCGGAAGCATCATTCATTAATTGTACTCGCATATTGGTTTTCAAGCCAAGTTTCTGAACATACGGCCATAGTACTAAAGACTTCAAGCAGGCGTGCAACTCATCCGCTGGCGTTGACCGTGGGATCACTGGCAAAGTTTGACGGAAATCGCCAGACAACAAAATTATAGCACCTCCGAAAAGATCGTTGTTCCCTCGGATGTCTTTAAGAGTTCTGTTCAGCGCTTCCAGAGCTTTCTTGTGCATCATGGTACATTCGTCCCATATGATGATCTCGCATGTTCGTAGTATCTTTCCCATACCCGAGCTTTTACTTATGTTGCAAGTTGGTGTTTCGTTGACCTGCAGATTGAGCGGTAGCTTCAATGCAGAGTGTGCAGTTCTGCCTCCAGCGAGTAGAGTTGCAGCAATGCCAGTCGAGGCGATCGCTAGCGCAGTTTTGTGTTCTGCTCGCAATGTTGCCAGAATGAGTAAAATCAAGAATGTCTTGCCGGTACCACCGGGCGCATCGAGAAAAAAGAAACCTCTACTCCGCTCTGCAATAGCTTTCATTACAGTGTCGTACACGTCGCGCTGCTCTGCGTTCATGTTTCGACAATTTGACTCAACAAATGACGCCAACTCCTCCGTATCAAAAACTGTTTCCTGCCTCCGATCACGATCGAGAATGTTATTTGAATATCGATTCGATGCTGGCATACCCACCTGGGGCAGTAATTTGTTAGCGATATTCAAACATGCATTCTCAATCGCAATCAAAGCCTCGTTGTAGATGTTTTGACCAAATGGAATATCTGGATTTTGATTAGCAGTTCTTAGACGATGCAAGATATCATCACTCATGGCGTCTTTGTATTTTTCCCATAGCTCACCAGGATTTGACGGGGAGCAGGTCGCCAATATGATCGCGAACAACGTACGAATTTGCTGCGGCCGAGCTGTATCTGCGGCGTCAGAGAGTGCAATGTCCCAATGAGCATCGTTTTCTAGCAGATTCAATTTTTGACATGCTTCGCGAAAAGTCGCACATATATGGCCGTTTACTGTTTTCAAATCATTGAAGGATGTCGGTCCTCGGACGTTTATTAATAACAGCCGTAGATAAAAACATTCCGAGTTGGTGGGGTGCACAGTATACACACGGCCTAGTGCATCGGATGCATATAAATTTGAATGCCCGGCTACTGCTTTTCCTTGCTTACGACGCTGGAACTTTTTCATTGACGCATTCCATGTGTAGTATGTTGGCACATCGGAGTAAATAAGTGTTTTCGCGAAAGTATCTTCCTGGAATAATAATAAGAAGGCAGTCAATGTTGTTGGAGGTGGTGATAACGCTCGCTCACGTGCAGTCTTTGCAGTAAAATACACACGTTGTCCATTCTCCAAGTGCACTGCCTAGTGGGTAACCGTTGGATGTCGTTCATGAATCGGGAAAGATAAAATGCGCCACACTGCTTCGTTGCTGCTGATGTAGCGTCCCAGCTGGTATTGCTCGATTTCGTCGGATGTTCCCGATGCACTCCTCACCTCAAATACTGCCATATCGCTCCCCTTGTTAACATATTTAGTTATGTATTTTATGGATTTTACCGAATTGCAAAATTCAACATTTATATGAGCTCTGAATGTTTTTGAGAGCAACGGTGAGTAAGGTACGATCCAACGGTTATCAACGTCAATGCGTCCGCTGACTGTGGCACATCGGCCACCATCTTCCGGTGATCGTCGACGATATAATGGATAACCATCATTGCCACTGACTGTTTCTTCTACAAATGGTTTCGGGAACCTTTTTGTACATTTTCCGTCTGCCATGCATGGTGAATTAACGTTCAGTGTACCACATGGACCATGAACCATGTTGTTGATGACAACTTCAAAAAGATCTTTGTCAAGCTCTCGGTCCGGAATCTCTGCTGAGATGACTTGATCGATTTGATCTGGTGTCATTTTGTTCATAAGCCATATCAAGATGTGCGCGTTTGGCAGTGATGTTTAACGATGAAGTTCATGAGCATTTTAAGCTTCTGTCTGAATACGCGCGCAGTGATGTCGTGACGATCTGTTGGTGACTGACCGGCCATCAGAAGTTCTTTTATCTCGATCCACCTTGGATTGCAAGTGAAGGTGATAAATAAATCTGGTCGACCATATGCTCGGACATATGTCATGGCATCCTGGGCGTACTCATGCATGTGCCGTGGACTTCCGGTGAAAGTTGCTGGTAGTATGAACGCTTTTCCCAACTGATTGGGATCGATATTAGCATCATTGTTGATCGCATCACGTAAATGAATATATTCCTCCGAGCGCAACTTGCTTTGGTTAAGTTTGATGTAGAGAAGCCTTTCAGATTCAATTTTTGCGTACATGTCAACAATGTACTGATGTAACAGTGCACGGCATTTCAAAAGATGGTTAATAGTATTTTGGCGAATCATCAAGCGATACGCATAATAATTCATTGCGCTGACTTTTTTGTTTGTTTCCTCGCCAGTCGTTGGATTTATCATTTTAATGTTGAAATGGTAACCATCTTCTCCCTGCCAGAACAGGATTGGATATTGTAATCCGTCGTAACACCGATGGGTCTCTGAGATGAACTGTACGTTTCCTCCTCTACGATGCAAGACGATATCGCGCTTCTCAAATCCTTCCCCAACAACGACGATCGCGACTTCGTCGATTGTTGGTGCATTGTATTGTCGTTCATGTTGTCCAACTGGTGTTTTGTCTGCTCTTATCACAACAACATAGTCATCCGTTGGCATTTGATCGAGAGCTGTTTGAAACAGCTTCACCAATTCGTTATGGCGTTGGAAGAAAATTTCTAGTTCTGTAACTATTTCTCTATCCGTAGTCCTAATGTAACGACATCGTTGGTCTGTTTGTTCCTCAATGTTTCCCATGAAATAAATTTGAAGAAACTTTTGCTCTGTATTCGGCATTGGTAATAGCGATCGTGCCTGGTGATAGATTTGGCCTTGTATCTTGAAAGTTGGCATAAAATTTTCGCGCACAATTTTGTCTGCCCCGAAGGAGGTCATTTGGAAGCAGGAATTGTATTTGCGTGGCGCCCTCTGTCGGACGCCAGTCTTACCTCTCTGTGCTCGCTCGTCTCTGAGGCTCGCGCTAGTTTCATCTTTTTAGCATTTGGTGTCGACCTACCAATCGCTGTTCTTTTTTTTTTGGTCTTTTTTTTTTGGGTTTTTTTTTAAATTTTTTTTTTTATTTTTTTTTTAAGTGAGGATTTATTTTTTAAAATTTAAACAAAAAATAAAGTTTGGCCATTTTTTTTTTTTTTTCATCATTTTTTTAATTAAAATCAACCAAAAAAACCATAAGTTAATTTACTGGACCTGCACTGGAGGGGCAGAGCAAAAAAAAAAAAAAAAAAAGTAAAAAAAACAAAAAATCATTTTAAAAAATTTAAAAAATTTAATGGAAAAGATTAAAACATTAATTACATTTGAAGACTAAAAGTAAATGTTTTGAAAAATTAGCAACCTTTAATCAGAAACTAATTGGATGAAACTTAAAATTCTATCAACTCAACATCGCGTAGAAAATCAACCAATTTAACAGAAAATCAAGAAGTTGGAATTTTGAAAGTTTATAAAAAACTAGCTGAACCCGGTGCGAGCCTTGCTACGCCTGCAACAAAATGAATGAAAATTTAATAAAACTGGCGCTTTTATGATGTTACTTTTTTTTAGATGAGTTTTGTTCAAACATTTTCGTTTGCTAATGTGTGTAATTTCTGCAAAATTTAACGCAGTTGTGTTTTTTTTATTTACACTCGGGATTGGTGGTTTTTTTCTTTGTTTTTTTTTTGTGTGTGGTGTTTTTATAGAAAAAACAAATATTGTCAAACTACCCCGTATCCTGTCAAATTGAACGTAATTTTTTTGCATAACCATAGATTAACTACTAGTGCATAATGTAGCACTGAGAGTAACTCAAGCATCCCCTATTCTTGACTAAGAAGGGGTTCATACTTCTATCAGAACATGCTGCTTACCCGAGAGATACACATTTTGTTTTTTAGTTGCCTGGATTATTGTCATGTCTGGTAGAAATGTCTGTTTCATTTGTATGAAGCCACCCTCCCCCCAAACCCCCACCACAGAGGGAAAGGGTCTAGAACCACCATAGAAAAAAATCTGCCTCCAAAAACCCCCACATGCCAAATTTGGTTCTATTTGCTTGATTAAAGGGTTTCCACAGTTAAATTGCATCACTTTCAATAAGCTGTAACATTTCGCCCTTTAGGTTGATTTCAACGAAATTTTGGATGAAATGACCAATTGTACCAATGTGTATTGTTTACACTGTTTCATTGTGAAATGTGTCGTAGTTTCGAAAATGCATTCGAAGATAGTGTGCGAGAACATTTTGCACACGCACCTCGACAACCCACTTCTTTCGCACCGAGCCATCGGAAAGATGTTGAAAAATCACCAGTCTACAGTTTCTCGTGTCATAAAACGTTTCGGGGAACGTTCTGTCGATCGGAAGAAGGTGAGTGGTAGAAAAAGTGTTCCGTACTGTGTGGAGGATCACAAGCGAGTGGTTGCTGCTTTAAACGCAAACCCAAACCTCATTGAAAAACAGAATAGGGCAGCTAAGACATGTGCGCGTAAGCTGTACACACACATGTTGACAAAACCACACTGCTGCATCATGGACGCTGAAACACACGTAAAAGAGGACTTTAAACAAATTCCCGGCAACCAGTATGTGACTGCGATAGACAAGTTCGATGTTCCAGAGTCTCTCAGGAAACAGCCAGTGTCAAAGTTCCCCAATAAATGCATGATTTGGCAGGGGATTTGTTCGTGTGGTAAACAGAGCAAGCCTTTCGTGACAACTTCAACTGTAAATGGTCAAGTATACATTAATGAATGTTTCTCAAAATACACAAGCCGGACCTAGCCTCTTGTCACTACTCCAAGGATGTTCTGGAGTGGTACAAGACGAATGGTGTCAATTTCGTGCGGAAGGATCTTAGTCCCCAAAACTCTCAGCAGTTGCGGCCAATTGAAAAATATTGGGTTATAATGAAGCACGAACTTCGAAAGCATCCTAAAGTTGTCACTACAGAACAGGAAATGTTGAAGTCATGGATGAAAGCGGAAAGAAATGTCGGTTCAAGCGTTGTACAAAATCTTATGCGTGGTATTAAGAAGAATGTTCTGGCTTGTGGATTTGGTAAAGAAATACAGAGAAATAAAAATACCTAAACCAAGATTATACATTTTATTTTATTCCTTGAATATTTCATGACAATCGGTTGAGAGGATTATTTTTTGGTTTAATATGGATTGTGGTTGAGTTTGGGGTGTGTGATGTGGCTACCAGTTTTTCATCGTAAATTATGCCAAGGGTCCCCCCTTGGCGAAAATGGAAAAAAAAATTTGGTCGTCATTTCTCCCTTTGGTCCCCCCTTGGGAGAATACGGTGAGCCAAATTTTTTTTTCAAATTTACCTATAGTCCCTTCCTTGGACACTATGGCACCGAATTTCATCGTCAGGGACCAGTTTTTCATCGTAAATTATGCCAAGGGTCCCCCCTTGGCGAAAATGGAAAAAAAATTTGGTCGTCATTTCTCCCTTTGGTCCCCCCTTGGGAGAATACGGTGAGCCAAATTTTTTTTTCAAATTTACCTATAGTCCCTTCCTTGGACACTATGGCACCGAATTTCATCGTCAGGGACCAGTTTTTCATCGTAAATTATGCCAAGGGTCCCCCCTTGGCGAAAATGGAAAAAAAAATTTGGTCGTCATTTCTCCCTTTGGTCCCCCCTTGGGAGAATACGGTGAGCCAAATTTTTTTTTCAAATTTACCTATAGTCCCTTCCTTGGACACTATGGCACCGAATTTCATCGTCAGGGACCAGTTTTTCATCGTAAATTATGCCAAGGGTCCCCCCTTGGCGAAAATGGAAAAAAAAATTTGGTCGTCATTTCTCCCTTTGGTCCCCCCTTGGGAGAATACGGTGAGCCAAATTTTTTTTTCAAATTTACCTATAGTCCCTTCCTTGGACACTATGGCACCGAATTTCATCGTCAGGGACCAGTTTTTCATCGTAAATTATGCCAAGGGTCCCCCCTTGGCGAAAATGGAAAAAAAATTTGGTCGTCATTTCTCCCTTTGGTCCCCCCTTGGGAGAATACGGTGAGCCAAATTTTTTTTTCAAATTTACCTATAGTCCCTTCCTTGGACACTATGGCACCGAATTTCATCGTCAGGGACCAGTTTTTCATCGTAAATTATGCCAAGGGTCCCCCCTTGGCGAAAATGGAAAAAAAAATTTGGTCGTCATTTCTCCCTTTGGTCCCCCCTTGGGAGAATACGGTGAGCCAAATTTTTTTTTCAAATTTACCTATAGTCCCTTCCTTGGACACTATGGCACCGAATTTCATCGTCAGGGACCAGTTTTTCATCGTAAATTATGCCAAGGGTCCCCCCTTGGCGAAAATGGAAAAAAAAATTTGGTCGTCATTTCTCCCTTTGGTCCCCCCTTGGGAGAATACGGTGAGCCAAATTTTTTTTTCAAATTTTCCTATAGTCCCTTCCTTGGACACTATGGCACCGAATTTCATCGTCAGGGACCAGTTTTTCATCGTAAATTATGCCAAGGGTCCCCCCTTGGCGAAAATGGAAAAAAAATTTGGTCGTCATTTCTCCCTTTGGTCCCCCCTTGGGAGAATACGGTGAGCCAAATTTTTTTTTCAAATTTTCCTATAGTCCCTTCCTTGGACACTATGGCACCGAATTTCATCGTCAGGGA